>JAWPHD010006199.1:0-148836 GCA_037043455.1 Cyrtodaria siliqua | reverse complement strand
ACAGACTACAGGGAAAGAAAGCAAAGACAACAAAAATAAACCAGCAAATCCAGGCAAGAATTTGACTTAAGCTACAAGTTTACTCCCATCTACTGGAAGTGTACAACCAGAACTACTTTTCAGATCAACAAACGACGTACTGAAATTTCAAAAGAGGTCGTTTAAACGAAGTGTACAGAAATCCACTAGACGAATGACTTTTGTACAGAAATCCCTTAGACGACTAACGTTTACGCCTACACAATCTTCAACAACCAAACAGTATAGAAGGTTGGCTTTCGAGACAGAAGAACGTGGAGGTATTTGTATTGATTTTAAATGGCCTATAAAGTTCTGATGATTTCAATGAGACTATCAATCTCTCATGTTTGTACCTACATGGACAACCTTTCATGCCAGTTCCGGACATATATACATGCGATTATTTTAGTTAAGTGTCAATACCGCCCCCATCCCACCCGCTAAAATAGCTAAATATTGCCTGGTCAATCACACCACCGTATATGAGATCGCTCACATGCCAAATTATCGGAACCAATCGGATTGCAGGTCGTGGCATTTGTTATATACTAATTAATACCGCACTGCGCCTGCGCCGATTAGAGCGTCGTCTACTATATGTCTACTGAACCGAAGGTTCAGGGTTCGAGCCTTCTATAAGGCAACATTTTTTAAACCATACAATGTTAAGATATTTCAAAAAATATTATACGAAACTACTACGGAATAAATCTGATTGGTTCCGACCATTTGGCATTTGCGTATACTGATAGTATACATTTTCCCTAAATGCTAGATCATCAATATTAAATGTTTGTTTTGGACGTTATATTGGATATATATTGAAAGAAAAAAAACATTCGGATTGTAACCAGAAGGGTTTAATACGAGTATCTAGAATGTAATTACGTATATCTGTTGATAAGAAGATGCTAATTTAAATACATAGCCGGTTATCTTCAGTGTTATTAGGATAGCCACTGACTGACATTCATGATAGTTTAATAGGAAAGTTAATGTAAACTTTCAAAGTACATTTCTCATAAAAATATGTTTTGTACTAGATCTACTAAAGGTTTTTAATTTGCATTTCTTTCTTCTTAACATAATGCTTTCACATGCTCAATTTCTGGTGGAAATATTCATTTATCGGAAATTCAGAGAGATTTTTAAATTTTGACTTAACGCTCAATTAAATTAACCGATCTTTGAACAACTTGGCCCTAGCTGAACGATAAAAAAGGACAGCGAAATTGTTTTACATCGACCTGTTCGGAAGCTATTATATGTTTTTTACTATATGAAAAGTAACTATTGTACACAATAGTGTTGTGCAATAGTGTTGTGTTAATTAATTATTTGAAACACAAGTAAATTCATTAAAGACAACATTTGAGCGAATGTCTCCGTTTTCATGATCAAATCTAAAAGCTCGCTTTTCGGAATGCACAGTGATATTCACAATATAATTGCATCCTGAATTTAAATTGATTAAATGTCTTACCCACATCCGGCCAGAAATCCTTGCATTGTTTTCGCGGTAAGCGGACGGTCAGGTTGTACAATGGGATGCAGTATAGTAGTTCACCAATCAAATATATGTGCTACAACGTTATCGCAGTAGTTATATTTGGTCCTGTTCGACACAAGACTGACTTTTATAATGGAAAACTCTAAATGAAAAACAACCGAGATTAAAATCTTCACTTAGCAAGATGACGGTATTCTGCATAAATTATTCAATAATTTACGCTCTGCTTGAGAATCTTATATGAGGCATCAAAGTACCGGGTCGGTGCCTGGGGACGTTTGTCTCCGCGCATATTCAGGGCTTAGTGGAAAACTAGTGTCTCTTATTATTTATTTATATGTAGTTATAATAATTTTCCACTAAACACTCAATTTTCATACCCTGTTAGCCTGACATGTATTACGGTAGGAACATTTCCTATCAAGGGCTGTGTAAATTTAAATAGGGAAACACAAAACCTTACCAAATTTTCTTTCCCGAAGGGTATCGGAACAATGGCTATATTAAAATGTGATACATTTTTGACATGAACATGCATTAAAGCCTAAACAAGAGATAGTTTTACATTATAAGCAAATTTTGAAGGATTACAGTATGACTAGACGTTCGGTAAATTAAAACTACAGACCATGAATTCAAACTGCACTCCTTTTTGTTTTAAAACGTCTTTATTTGCAATGCTATGTTTGCCAAATCATGGCGAATTCAGATAATTAAGCGACCCAAATTAACACAGGACAGATATCTTTTGATTTAAAGACATCGAGTGTGGCGAAACCACGTGACTTTTTGATCGGCAGAAAATGTAAAAAAAGCGCTCATTTCAGATTTCAGGTAGGAGTTTTCTTCATAACTTCCTTAACTTTTAACTCATTTGGTTTAAATAACGCGCACATACAAAGGGCAATATGATTTCTTCAGTACTTTTCAAGATTAGCCCTCCCAAAATGTACACGGTCATATATTTATTTCGTTTCAAAGGCTTTTGGAGGGCTAATCTCAGAAGAACTAGATGAATAAAATTACCATTTGCGGCGTTGCACATACCCCTAACTTTGGAGAGGTATGTGCACTTTAGTTGAATACAATTCCATAAATATTAAGAAAGTTATGAAGCGAACACTTACCTGTATCTCGCGGTTTGTTTACGTTTTATTTTGACGTGGTTTCGACAAATACCTGTAGCTCAGACTACACCAATTACCAACCAATCAGTGGGCAGGGAAAACGTTCAAGGGTAAATTCGGAGCTATTACATAGAATCGCTTAATTTTGACTGGTTGTCAAGGTAAACAAACCAAAAAATCTTGCTAAAAAATTAAAATTCAACTTTTGAAGAGTACTTATAAACGTTAAATCACAAATTTGTGCAATGTATTCATAATTTGCTGCAAAATCAAAAAAAAAAAGTATATGTTACATTTTCCACATGTTTCTACATGCAAGTAGGAGGTCAGCACCATCCGACCCAAACAGCTTTTTCAAAACTTACTCAATGTATGGTTTGTGTATGTTTTTTTGATAAAACTAAGATAGATCTTTAAAAACAAGCAAGCAAAAATACAGCTTCGTATTTAGGGAAATCAGTGCAGCGCTTAGAGTTATAATGCACGTCTATGGAAAATGAATTGGTGTAGTATGACCTGTACACATGCAGCATTATTGTTTTAACCCACCCAGAATAAGTAGTGGTGGCCAATCTGTTACGTCCGTATCAGATTAGCGTTGCTTTAAATAAAGATCGGCGTTTGCCTGATTCATTTTATTGTGAATTGACAGTAAAATACAGTTCAATTAATTTATAATTGTAAGTGCTCTTTATGCACAGAAAAGAACATACTCGACGGAAATATTGATTATTTTAAAAACTCGCTGCCTTATTTTGACTTTAAACCACATTACATTTCATTTAATTTATCATCGCTTTTTCATCGTAAGTTTAAATATATTATTCAGAATTAAAGTGAATCAACACTTAATAATAATGAAAAACACGATTTCCTTTGAACTATTATTTATGATTTGATATGCAAATTATGAAGAAAAATTAACGAGAAGCCGAGAGTTAAAAAAATATCAGGATTGGCACGTAATGCATGCATTTGTTTATACTGTTAATTTAAACATGTATGGGTGATTGCAAGACGAGGTCAACATCGAGTAAGATCCTTTAAGTTATGATCAGAAAGCATTTTTTAATCGGATAGCAGACAAATCAAACGTCGTACTCCATTTAATGCACTATCTGGTCAATGGTCGAGGTCGGATAAGCGCCACCGAGTTTCGTCGGTGAGCAATTGGGCACGATACTTTCTCATAGCTTCGTCCGTCGGATGGGGACGTAAACTGGCCGGTCCCCTGCATCGAAGTCTAATGGGGACGTAAACTGGCCGGCCCCCTGCATCTGAATCTATCGTCCGAGTACGTTAACGTCTCGCACCACAATTAATTTCCATAGGGGCACATTATATTGTTTTTGTTCGTGGCATAGAGATAAACAAAATTTACGACATGTCTTTTTGCTTAAATTCTTCATTGATCCAATATCTATAATTTAAAATACAATGAAACATATTTACGACGTTGAATTTTTTTAATTTCATGTTACAATATCAAAATTTAGCATAGCGTCCCGCTTGTTTTTCTGGATAATTTACATTTGTTCAATCATTAATATTAATTATAAGAATAGTAATAAGTAAGTTGTATGTGCATTTTATTCAATTTTGATATTATTGAACCAATAATATATTAAAACTTAAAGTAAAATATGACGAAAAAGTGAATACTTAAATTTTTATTTATTTAAATGTGACCAGGTTAAAAGTAAACATGATCCTGGATATATGAGTCAAGACTTCCATTTCAAACACTTCAAGATTGCCGTGTGTCCCATTTATTAGGGGGTTAAACGTGTAGCGGTTTATGGCGCTGCTTAGGGTACAATGCGTACAAAATGGCCGAAAAACAAGGCGAAACATTACCAAGGTGAATCAGTATTTTCTTATTTTGAATTTACTGCCTCGAATTGGTGCTGATCATTGTGTGCATCGAGTGATGACAACGTTTCTCATTCACCAGCAGTTTAAATATCTACGATATCTGCAATATTAAAGAAGTTATTGATGGTACAAAGGAATAAATTCACTGATGCAAAGTTTGACAGGTCAATGTGACCTCGTCTTTCTGGTGAACTATCACCATACATGTCGCGTATTAAAACTGAGTAAAGTTGTTGATGCAATGACTGTGCATCCTTTTACATAAACAAAAAAATAAATAATGCTCGGTTTCTATCATGAATCAAGTTTTGTCGAAAGAAAACACTGTATACCTACATTTTATTGGATGGAGTTGACTGTACGGTCCGAAAAAGACTTAGGCACTAAAGTACGCGCGATGCTGATCACACTGTCATCGCGATCAGAACAATCACACTTTCGTATTAATAATACCCGGACATACATAAGTGTATTATAGTTTTTTGTTGTATACACCTTCATTTACACAACGTATCGTTTTTGGGGAACGTTCAAAGGTTCTAAAATAGCTTACAGTTTTTAGACAATTAAATCGTTGTCTGTTATAATTAAATAGCCTGTTTTGAAGAAAAAGAAAATGTAAAAGTCTTGAAAGAAAATGCCCCTCTCCATGCAGATTAAAAAGTCGGTCCCTTAAACTCATTTTTTCTGAAGTTTATACATATATCTATGCACATTTTGCCAAATCAGGCAAAGTGAATAATTTTCGAAGGTCTTTATGCTAAAGGAACATATGACAATCCTGAATATTCTTAAAATATCGCGTTGTCACGTTAGTTTCAGAAGAAAGCGCATGTCACTGGTTGTAAGTTTCATCTCTGATCTAGATCTATGTTAATACCTGCACTTCGATATGTAACAAATAAGTAAAAGGCACACGATGATTCATCATTAGCACACATGCTAGATTCCATATTTGTCATAAAAATACAAAGACATATCAGGAAAGCATAAACAATATTTTAAAACATTGATATGAAAGCACATGTTAACAAAAACGCAGACATGCTATTCTAAATTAAACACGTAAGGTATTTTAATGCACTTGCACATTTTTGCCAGCACATTTTTGCCACGTACGCAACCCAACTACGGAACTACGTCGTCGATTTGCGTAATCCGATATTTGAAACAGTTACAGAAATCGACGAGGCAATTCCGATGCACCATGATGCATACAGAGCTGGACGGAAAGGACCGAAAAATGATTCGACCTTCGCTTGCATATGTATTTGATTGTATTGTAATATGATCAATACGTCATGGCTTTATTATACCCTCACACCGCAAATATGTGATAAATTAATTGACAACAATTGTCATTTTTGACTTTCAGAATGGCGAAATTTGATTCAGATTCGGACGAGGACAATTATCAGACAACCTTCCATGAGGAGATGACTGAAGGAAGTTGTCCCATATGACATAAAAGTTTTAAACATAAGTCTTCACTGTCGAGACACAAAAACTACCACTCAGATCCGATGTTTGAATGCATCATATGTGAGAAGTTCTACATCAAAACGGAACTAAAACAAGACCTTGATGTCCAACAGAAAGACACCCATGTTAAATTGTGTACCGTGATTTAGAGTTGATTTCATTGATGATGTATTTTGATTACCTGAGATTAATAGGCCAATATGGTATTGTTATGCTCCCCGAATTGTTTCGAGTAAGAATATATAGTCGCAGCTTTATCCGTCCTCCCATTGAGATTCAGCCCTATTATAGATATTGCCCTCTGTAGTTTATACCATTTTTTCTGTTGCATAACTGGGAAAACTACTGATTTATCCGAATTATGTGCAGAGCTCAAGAACCATAACATAAGCTTGAGTAAAGGCAGACATCCCTCTGCGTGCACTTACATTTGTTTTCATATACCATGTATACCAGTCATATCTTGTCCAGAATGTAATGGTTTGCCAAATCTTATTTTAATTGGTAGACATTAATATGATCCTGCGTTAACATTTCTGTAGAAAAATGACTCATATAAAACCACACTGGCCTATTTTTTTATATTTTTTTTTTCGATTTGTAAACCTTCATTCACACAAAGCATCCTTTATCGGTTCTAACGATATTTCTTGGTTTTGCCAATGATATCTGTGATTTGTTTATCAGTAAATGATCTCAATATGAGAGAGGGAGAGAGATTTTATTTATTAATAGCGAGCATTTTTGTTAATTGTAAATATACATTTTATTTTGTGATTTATAACTGATCTCAGAGAGGTTTTATTTGATACTAATGGCAAGCATTATTGCTAATTGTTAATATACCCGTTATTTTGTGATTTATAATTTATCTCAGAGAGAGAGAGAGAGAGGGAGCTGTTATGAACTAATGATAACTTTTATGCACTAATGATGACAATCAATTTAGTTAATACGTCTGTTATCTGTGTTAATTGATATTACCAAGAAGGAGAGAGGTGGATAGTAAGAGCGAAAGTATTTTATATAAATGTGATTTGTAACTGATCTCATTTCTTGGTTAATTAAATAATGTTAACTCTGTTTGAATTGTGTTGCATCTTGTTTCAAAAATAATTCTACTGTCAGTTTCAATGAGCTGACAAGTACTCAGTTATTTCTCCGTGTAAAACATTATCACACGGCTGTAGCGGATCCAGCCGGGGAGGGAAGGTGAAAGGGGTCCGGACTCACCTCCTGAGATAAATAGTATGTTCAGTTATGTAAAGGTTAAACCCCGTCATATTAAGGATCTCCCCTGATATTCAAAAAGGTAATATTTATAAGAAAAAAACAACATTTAAAATAATAGCTGTTCTTCGAATTATTTTGTTAAGTCAGGAGTTGGACCCCAACTGAGGTGGACACTATTGGTTGTCAATACATTTTGGTTTGAGTTGGACCCAACTGCACCACCTTCCCCCGAGGTAAACATCCTAGATCGCATTTGTGAGGTATACCCTTTTACTTGCGGTGATAACAACAAGAAGTAGTCTCATTACCAAATCATATTTATTTTTGTCAGAATCCTGGTGTTACATTATTTCGATCGTAAATCTTTGGGGCGCCGTTTTTCTATTTATAAGCATTTTTATTTTAGGAATTGAATTGAATTGGGTTTTAAAGGCGCACCAACATATGAAAGATTATATGGCGCCTAACAGGAATGAACATGCCAACTCATCCGCCATGAACATCGAGATAAAATATGGAGAATGGGTCTAGAACCTTCTCACCTGCAGAACTGCAGCAAATTCTATTGTAGACACTATTCTATCGTTTACACTGGAGCCACGTTATTGTTTTTCTGCCACTGCTCTAGTGATTTGAGCGATATGGCACCTGAAACAATGCAGGATTCCTGATGAAGAACTTTAATGAGCATGAACAAAAAATGATAAAATGAACATGAATTTGTGTTTGTGTGGGATGGGGGTGGGATCCCTTTAACGGGATCTGCAGTGGCCCTATTCTTTGCCACGGAACCACATGGGGCTTTTATTTTAGGAAATCGAGTAATTGATATTAAACAGTTATCATTGGTAAGAAGAACTTTTTTGCTTGTTTCGTTTACATCAAGACATCAAGACATCGACTAACATATATATAAAACAAGAATTCTTTTTTTTTTATATCAATAATTTGGTATTTATTATATCACATATACAAAAGATATTTTACTTTATAGTTTATATGTTAGTATTTCACACATTAATAGAACATACAGTAGAAAGCATTATGATGATAATTGGTTTTCTGATATAGTTTAGACTTAATTAACAATAAACCCTTTAAATATGAATTTATTGTATTGCCATAGATAACGCCTACAGACAAAACCAACCTGAAAATGTTAATCCTCGTTTACATATGAAATTAATAGCCGTCTATGTAGATGTAAATGACGCAGGTATACTGTCATGTTTGGTAAACTGTCATGTTTGGTAAACTGTCATGATTCTACATGTACATTCCAACTTACACTCACTTGTTTGTTATCAAAGACTGACAATTACTGACACAAACAGGATGTCATATAACGTTTAACACATACTTCGTGTTCTACACATACTCCGTATGCGTGTTTTTAAACATTTCTTCTGAGCATGATAATCGTTACTCTTTGCTCAAAAGGCTGTCCTCTGGGATTCCAAAGAATACAGATGGCAGTATTTTGGTTTCATCAACTTTGTAGTGATAACGGACTGGTTGCGCGCCCTTTGGCTGCTGGCCTGGCTTGGAACGTTTCCCACCTGTCCCATCCTTACCCTTTATTATATCGAACTCGTGGTTTCTGGAATTGTTTAATAAAATAATTATTGAAACGAGCTAATGCATGTAAATGTTGGCTTTTATATCACAAAGTCTATTTACTCTTTTTTACTTACTATATTCTATACCTGTTGTAAGTTCCCTTCTAAGGTACTACTGGGTAGAACCAGTACTAAGCAATGCAGATAAAGTGTCTTGCTCTAGACTGAATACAACAAAATAACTGACTTTCATTTATTGGTATCAAGTAATATTTATTTACAAGTCGGTTATACAGCAAAATAACACAAGCTCCAGTGAGTTTTTAAACCCGACTTGGTGAAACAACAGTTTCAGAAATACGGCGTCTCCGTGGCCGAGTGGTTAACGACGTTGCGTTGTCAAACTTCTCGCCTCTCACCGCCGAGGGTTCGAATCCCACTGGGAGCTCGACTTGTAAGTGAGGACGTGTCGATTCTTACGGATGGCGGGAGATGCACAGCACTGGTTCTACCCGAATAGTAGGTGGTCTGCATCCACCACAAAAAATCGACCGACATATATAACCTGACATGTATTGAAAATGAGGTTAAACACCATACAAACAAACAAATAAACAACAACAAACAACGAACACAGACACAAACAAATATGGTGCTCATATAGTGGCAAATAGTTCACATACCGTACAGGACCGAGCCGGGTCTCAAACTTAAAGCATTGAGACTCGAGTGATGGACTGGATGGTCCTGTAGAAATCGACACTGAAAGACGTGCAGGAGATAGAATCTAGCATCGTTTCTTAAATGACCTCATGCATGGCGAAAATGGTGGCAATTTTTTTACTTTTCTTTTTCTGTACAAGGACAGATTTGTATTTTTTTTTGTAACGAGGCATTCTTTCAGACCTGAAATATACCGAAAATAACAATTTAGAAAAGTTTAGCACATTCAACTTTGTTGGCGTACAGTGGACTCCATACACTTTTTTAGGCATACACAACGATTTCTGGGCGATATAGACAAATACGAAAGTTAGACTACAAAAATATGTTTCAGAATATTGTAATGTTTGCTATTTTACTATATGTGTTGTATAAAAAGGGAAATTGGGCTAAAAACAACGACAATAAGCCGTGGAAACAGGAGCATGCTTCGGAAGAGAACTCTAAACAGTTGTGATTTTCCTTCAATAACTTTTTTGTTATTAACTTTTCCACGACAAACAAGACAGCCGCTAATAATGCATACATGTCTCCACATGATGGCCGCAATGATTAACAGAAATACTTTTTAAGTGATGAATAAAGCTACAAAATGTACTCACGATGTTGTCGTTCAAACGTCCTCATCCGCCATTTTGTATGCATTAAACCAATGGTTCTGACCTAAGCAGCGCCATAAACCTCTACACGTTTACCCCCCTGTTAATATTCGTTTTAAAAAGATGAAAACGAAAAGTTATGTAGAAAGAGTGAGAAGAATATATATACAATTGGAAAAGCCATTTTTATTTCTTTGGAACATGAATTGAATGTTGTTTAACGGCTCATCAACACAGTATAGGTTATTTAGAGCCGCCCCAGAGAGAGGAGAAGGATACATAGGAATCCGGGAACCGTGCCCTACTCTTATTATCGAATAGATTCCTACGGTTCTTTAACGTGCTCGGAGGATAGACCGATACACGGAACCGCCCGGTTTACGTCCACATCCGACGGACGAGATTCTTTGGAACATAAAAGAGAATGAATTATTCTATTACATATGGGCAGAGGTAAAACAACAATTAACATTCACTATATGAAAAAATAAAATTCTTAATTTCTTTTTTTCTTAGGAGGGCTTATAAAATTAATAATACAAAATACACAATCAGTCATGGCCTTGCTTACTGTTGTACATGCTTACAAATACATTAAATACAACTGGGTATATTTACTTGTAAATAATTATTATGATCAGTATGTAATAAGTTATAACCATTAGCGTGCTATGTTTTATGACCATACTTGAATAATTATTTCTGTTCGCTACATTGCATTTAAGCAATGATTTATGGTTTGTGTTGTTTCTTATATACCGTGCAGGGATGTATTTTAAACTTATTTTCTGAATAATCTAAACAGGGTAAGCATTGACCACAAACAAACTTACATTTACTTTATGCTTTTTCCATTCACTCACTTTATTCTATATTTATAAGTAAATCAAGGGCCATAACTCCAGTGTTACAGGTCTGATTTGGCTGGTTTTCGAACTTGTCAAAACTTTCACCAATACTGACCATATTTTGAAGTTTGGTAAAGATCCGATGAAAAATGCAGACTCCATCCTCTTAACTAGGCAAAATATAGCATTTTTAAGTAAATCAAAGTAAAGTTTGGTAAACATTGGATGAAAGATAAAGGCCCTATCGTCTTAACGAGACAAAAGTTAACGACGAACAGACGAAGGATAACAGCTCTTTAAGCCAGATGAGTTAAAAATGAATTACCTAAATAAAATATATTAACATATCGTGTTTTAACTTTTACTTTGGTAAATGTGTAATCCTTGGTCAGACTTGAACTGACGTCTCTCTAGCTAGTAGAGTGTAATTTATTATACTACAAGGATGAATAATATTTTTCCCTTGCTGATCTCTCTTAGTTGACAAAGAATGGTGACATACATGTGCAATTTTTTTAACTTGAATGATTATTAAGCAACTCGCCTCACACACTCACCATATTTACAACATTACAACATGTTCTTTCACATCTGACAACCCTGTTTAAAATATAATACAGCCCAATACTCAAAATAAAATATAATTTTATTTTTAACAACCCCGCTCCGTTAATGCTCATGAAATTTAAATAAAAGCAAGAGTTATCTAAAAATAAATATAAATTATAGTTCAACTCTAAGCGAAAAGTGTACCACCTATCTTGATATGAAGATGATAACAAGCTATCTCAAAACTAACAACACATCATTCCTTAAAGTACCTAAAACTGCGTTAATACACAATAAATAGTTCACTATGGAACATGAAATAATGAATTGGCATAGTAAATCTGACCTCACCTTTACTTTTACTGTTTACTCAGACTGGAAAATGCCCATTGCACTATATAAATGGGGACAATACAACTATATACATGTATAGCTAGTATTAAAGTATTATGAGAGACTAATAAAGTGCTGTTAGCAAAAACACTAGAGTTTAATGGAGTATTAATAATGCATTTGTTGGAAAAGAAATAATGAATAAATGACAACTTACAGAGTCCCCTCTGGCTTATTTTTTCTTTGTGCCACCGCTTGCGCCAAATGAGATAAGTTGGAGACAAATTATAACAATTGAAGCCAAATAGCTCCAGTGGCAATATACATTCATAAACTATATATACAGTCTATACTAAATACAGTCTATATAATACAGTTAGATATTAATAATAATTAAGGAGACAAATTGAATGGAATATTTCATTTAATAGTATCTTTCACTCTTGCATTAAATGTTTTTTTCCCAATTGGCGTGCAAACATTCCCAATAAAAAAATAATATATATATACTTTAAAGGACATTTGTGATAGAAAAGGAAGGAGAATTCATGTATACATACGTTCGGCGAGAGGGTATGCACAGGGTATTACTCTCCCTGCACACTGGACCGACGGCTTTGCATCCCCTCCGAAGGATGGCATACTATCACAGTACTTTGCCAGAGACAGGTACTGCTGGAGTGCGTCAAAAATATCCATGACATGACCACGCCGGGAATCTAACCCGGGACCTTTGACACGAGAGGCGAGTATGCTTACCCCTCGGCCACGAACTCCTACTCCGAATTGTTGCCATTGGAATGGGTTTGTTTTTCGGTACGCCTTAAATAATAAAAAAACAAAAAACCTTAATAACATATCTGTTTATGATTACATTCAGTGGACTCGCAAAAATTACCTTTGCGTCTTTTATCAGCGGAATTATTTCAAAAATTAAAGATTTACCATTGCCCGCAGGCAAAATAATTATTGCATCATTTTCCAGTGCCGCTTGAATACTTTTTGTTTGCAGGGGCTTCAACCACGTATACTCAGTACCACGAGTACGATTTGCCAATTTGATTTCAACACGAAACCTAGAGTCTCTTCGGCTTTAACTAAACGCGCTGTATCCATTGCTAAGTATTAAAAACCATTTTTAAATAGAGAAACGCTTTACCTCAAACACGCCAGCCATTTTGGATTTTGTAACTAAGGGCTTTTCCAGTGTTACTTAAAATAGAACAAAATGTCGCTACCCCGTACCTGTCTATATATTTAGTATAGTCAGGGGACCAGTCTACAAGTGACGTTAAAAAGTTTATCATGCAGATATGCACTTTTCTGCCTAATAAAGGGGTGACCTAATAAATTTTGCTTTATTAGGCACTGACCAATAGAGCAAATCAATACGGAATCCCTCGGCGTTAATTGTACGTAAGGGACACTCCACAGTTTAATATATATTTCTCAATCATCAAACCCATGACAAGCCCTTAGCCTGAATCCTTGAGCAAAAATAAATCACATCATCATTGTGTCATACATTTCTTAGAAGACAATAAAATTACCCATGTTTCCATACCAAATAAAAGTATCAAAAAGCATTTTCTGTACAACTTTAGTCCCATTTCTTTAAGATTACCCCACTCCAAAACATGCTAAAAAAAAGCAATTTTAGCAATATTTCAAATGTCAATAAATAAAAATAAAAAAAATTCCTACGCATATCAGGGTCATGTCTACCCTCATAATGCTCTTGCATATCAGGAAATGCTAAATTTTACATACCTAGTCCAGCATTTTAAAAAGTTATTCCATGCTGATCTCCCCGTGATTAAAAACCAGCCATTTTACCTACTTTTAGGAAGTTTTTGATTGGTTCACATTTTTCTATTTATAGCCTCTAAAAGACCCAAAGAATGCATATTCCAATACACCAAAATAAACTTAGAAGTACTCAAAACTGAAAAAAACATCAAACATGTGCTTCATAGCGAGCTCAGCTCGCGTCGCGAAGCGACGCGCGCGCAAGCGAGCTCTACGGTAACGCGAGTAGCAAATACTACGGGGAAAAAAACAGTGGTAAAAAAGTCGAAACACAGTTAACTCCCTTGTTAAGGGGAGGTCATGGCTATATTCGTTCCAAACGCAGTTAACTCCCATCTGTTTGGTATCCGGCCCACCTCTATTCGCGTTGGTTCTAGTCCATCCATTTGGCCGGTTACCAGACTTCATTGTTAATGTGACGTCATTATGTAAACGACGGTCAGGCAGTTTATAAAATAATGGTGATTATTACCAGCTGAGAGTCAAGGTAACGATATTTCTAACTAAACTTTAAAAGCTACTGCAGTATCAATAATCTAAAATACAATGTTTAAATGAAAACGCATCGCACTTTAGTGATATAGATAGATGATACGGTAAAGTCGGTGGGTGGGGAAATTTTAATAACTGCAGAATGCAGTCTGCTGTTGCCGGTAGCGGAAGTTAAGTTTCCACGAAATGTGAGCGTTTTTACAGATGTTGAATGGTACTTAAAGATTCAGTTCTGTTTATTATGTTCTGAAAAATGGTTTGGCGTAGGAACAGGGATGGGGTGGGGGCCCAATAATGTAAAGGGGGTGGACAGGGAATGATCAGAGTATGTTAAAAGGGGCCTGGGCGGCACAGTATGTTTTGGCTCCCACTCCACCCCACCACCAAAAAAAAAATGTGTCCCGAAATTTTACAGTCGAGTGGGAAAAAAATGCATTTTAATAATAAAGAAATATATCTATATCGGTGAATAAAATACAGTTTTTAGTAGGAGTTTGGATGGTTGCATAGTAATTAAATCACGAGCGCATTAGCACGATTGATTTAATTATTGCGCTCGTGATTTTATTACTAGCATCGGAACGATTCTAATTGATTCTAACACAACAATAACCCCATTGTTTATGCTATTGTGGGGGCACTATATTTTATCAGAGGTCAAGGTAATCAGGCTGCTATGTTTAAAGGCTGTTCCATTGGGCGCCCCTGTATGCAAAGTTCTGCATGCCAGTGCATGGTACAACATGCTTAAATACACCAGTATCACATGACAAACAATTAAGTCATTGCTTACGGCGTTTAGCTTGCGCTGTATGACGTCAAACGTTCTCAGACAGACTCAGCTTGTTCAAGAAGCTTATTAATGTTACTTGTACTGATGCATATGATGGGTTGAGTGCAAGCTTTGGGAGCATGGCAAGTTTGATGTAATTAACATTTCATTAAAATTACTGTTGAGTTTGCCTTCGTGTATATTTACCAAGTGATGTAACATGGCACTTCCAACGGATGAAATATACGCAGGGAATTAATGGAACAGTTGTATTTTATCGTAGAATAACATACAGTGGTCTCTCTTCATTTGTATATGATTATGAAAGACTGCGCAGGTCTAGAATTATTTTAGAAATAGAAATAAACATGATAATCCAGCCAGGAGATAAGTCAGAAAATACACTTGTACTCTGGTGAAAATGAGCATATATATAGAGGATCTTACATGAATGACTGAGTATTATTGATTTTAATAAAAGAGTTTGATAAAATGATAGTATACGAGGCCCTTGCCGAGTATCCTATATTTTTATCCAACGAGTTTATTAAAGTCAATAATACACAGTCACGAATGTAAGATTCTGTTTATCACATAACACACCTACGACGTTATAGTTTCACTTTAATGTTGTAAATTCTTTTTATATACGGCGGCAAATTGTAAGACAAACCATGACGTTGTTTTGTTGTTAACATGACGTCACTATGCTACGCGGCTGTAAATGCGTTTGCCCTACAAATAATGCGACACCTTATACCAAATTTAACGTTACTAACATTCCTTTTATGAAGTAATGAAGTAAGATTTCAAATAATGATAAAAAATTAAGGCGTCTGAACGTACCGTATGATAAACCATGCAAACAAAATGTTTTACTGTATACACACACAGTGATTCGGTCCTCATTTGAAACTGTAATACACTACTCCCAGAAGCCATGTTATGTGATAAACACAAATATCATAAATATTATATACGCAACTAAACACATATCAACTGGAATTATTTTATTGTTTAAAATAAACAATAATGCCATAAGAAACAAGACAGGGAAGAATACATACTTTTAATAATCGAAATGTTCTAAGTTCAAGGCCCGAAACACAGATTAAAATGCACATGTTATACTTCATAGTGACTAACTGATTATAACTGATGATTGATCAGTTACATCCAATCAATGGTAACCAATTATCCATTGTAAGTTTCAACCGATTGCCCATCACTAGTAACTGGCAGATGAATGGTATAATTTGGATCGTGATACCTCATTTTTGCAGCTTATTAGCACAATTTTGAAAAAAATATATAGCGCATCTGATTTCAAATAATTTTCAGTTTATGGAGCTAATTGCTCAATCTGGTGTTACCAACCTCCAAAGGCACATTATTATTGATACTATAACAACAGGTAATAATGTGTATTTAAGAATTGATTCACTAATTTTCGGTATACCTGGGGTTTTAACGACGGTAATGGTTGGCAAATTTACCATAAATGCAAAGTGAATAGAAAATTTACCATGAAGCTATTTATGGTAAAGTTGCCATTTATTACCACCGTTCAAACCCCAATATTTCTATTGCATTGACCTTAAATGAAACCTGTTTATTTGCTGCATTTAAATTCCCAGTGAAATAACACTTTTACGTTTTGGGCAGAGTTAAAGCAAAAAAGGTATAGTTTATTCGTTTGACTAACTTGGGAACTGTCGTAAGTTGCTATAAAAAAGCGTGCAAGGTTGGCAACGTCACTGTTACCAAGTATTATAAAAGGATTAAATTCAATATTTCTATATTTTTACGGGTTATGAAAAACATTTATTAAAGCTAGTTTAAATTTAGCGAGAAGTGTCTCGGGACTTCACACACTTTAAACTAGTCTAATATTTTGCAGATCTAAATATTGAATTAAATCCTTAAAAAATCAATTCTTCGATGGATTAATCTAGTTTTTCATTTGCCTGACTCCAGTACATGTTTGTTAACATCCCTCGGCTAGGAAATATTTTCCTTTTTGCAGTGTTATACAGTCGCTTCTTGATCATACATTTTTTAATGGCATATCAACACATTATCTAAGGTTATTTAAAGCCGCCCAAGGCAGAGGAAAAGGATATATAGGAATCATATAACCTTCAATACACGGGACTGTCCACTTTATGTCCGGCGCATCCTTGGCCGGTATAGTAAAGAGGCTGCATCTAAAACTTTCTCGTCTCTCACAGCTACAGGTTTGAATCCCACTGTAAGCTTGACTTGTCGAGTGAGAAAGTGTCAATAATCACGGTCGGCTGCGACAACAGCTGGAGGTATACAGTACTGGTTCTACCCAAGAAAAAAAAATGGATCTGCTTCTAACACAAAAAAAAAGACTGTCATATATAGCCTAACATGTGCTAAATGACGTAAACATAACACAACATTCAAACAGTTTATGCCACATCAAAAAGACCAAGCTAAGAAATTAAACACATTCCGATGGGCACATTGAAACACTCAATGGTGCAAGTAAGTGCAGCAAGTAAGATCTCTAGATTCAAAGTCTACCATGCTGTGTCACGACCGTTTCAGAAATTAAGACGTTTCAGACAAATGCTATCAATAGTGTTTGCTGAATCGGTTATAAAACTGTGTTTTGAAAATACGTGTTTTTAGCTCTACTGGCCAAGAGCCAGCAGAGCTTTTGGGGTGGCGAGTTGTCGTCTGTCGTCCGTCTGTTAACTTTTACCTCGTTAAGACGATAGGGCCTTCATTTTTCATCTGATCCTTACAAAACTTTACCAGATTGTAATGTTAATGTCAATGGAAACTCGGACAAGTTCGAAAACCAGCCAAATCGGACCAGTAACAGCGGAGTTGTGGCCCTTGATTTAGTTAAAAATGCTATATTTTGCCTCGTTAAGCTGATAGGGTCTTCATTTTTCATCCAGTCTTTACCAAACTGTACCATATTGTTAATATCAATGAAAATTCGAACAAGATTGAAAGCCAGCATATCGAACCAGTAACAGCAGAGTTATGGCCCTTGATTTAGTTAAAAATGCTATATTTTGCCTCGTTTAAGACAATAGTGCCTTCATTTCTCATCAGATCTTTACCAAGCTTTATCAGATTGTTAATATCAATGAATGCTTCGACAGATTTGAAAAACAGACAGATCGGACCATTGACACAGGAGTTATGGCCCTTGATTTTCTGAAAAATGCTATATTTTGGCCTCAGTAAAATGAAAGAGCCTTCATTTGGACGGATTTCAGTGAAACTTTTCAGGGATGATCAGTACCAAGCCTAGTTGTACATATCGTCACCGTGTTCCGGTTGAATGATTTCAGCAGAGTTATGTCCCTTTAAATGTTTTAATTCACATACTTTGTCTTTACTAGTTCTCCTGAACCCCTGGCTAGATTTAAATGAAACTTTTTAGGGATGATCAGTTGCAGCTCTAGTTGTGGAATTCATCGCCGTGTTTCGGTTGAATGATTTTTGGCAGAGTTGTGGCCCTTTAAAGGTTTTAATACACAAACTTTGTCTGGACTAGTTTTCCTGAACCCCTCGCCAGATTTCAACGAAACTTTACAGGGATGATCAGCACCAAGCCTAGTTGTGGATATCATCGTCGCGTTCCAGTTTACAGATTTTTGGCAGAGTTATGGCCCTTTAAAGGTTTTTGATGCACAAACATTTTCCGGGCTAATTCTCCAGAACCCCTGGCTGGATTTCATCTGAACTTGAATTGAATTGAATTGGATTTTATAGTCGCACCAATAGCTACGGTCATATGGCAACTTTCCAGCTTCATCTGAACTTGACATGGATGATCAGTAGTAAGCCTAGTTGTGCATATCATCGCCATATTCTGGTTTAATGAATTTTGCAGGGTTATGGCCCTTTAAAGGTTTTAATAGACAAACTTTGTCCAGATTACTCTCTTCTGAACTCCTTGCCAGATTTCAGCGAATCTTGGTGGGATGATCAGTACCAAGCCTAGTTGCACCTGTCATTGCCGTGTTCTGGTTGAATGAATTTTGGCAGAGTTATGACTTTAAAGGTTTTAATACACTAATTTCGTACAGACTAGTTCTCCTGAACGTTGGCTGGATTTCAACAAAAATTGGCAGGGATGATCAGTATCAAGCCTAGTTGCCATGTTCTGGTTAAATGATATTATGCATAAACTTTATGTTTAGCCAATAGAGCGTCCACAGGCCCTCTTGGGCCTCTTGTTTTGTTGTTGTTTATATTCTTTTTTTATATTTTTCAGTGCCATTTCTGCCTTAATTAAGCTGCACCCTTAGATGTCCTGAATATTCAGGAATGTCCAAGAAAAGAATATAGTATGTGTCAGTCTTCCATTGTTTGTGGTTGTTTATGACTGCGTTCTGCTTTAATAGTAGAACTCAGCATTAATAACCTGCAACGGATGGCTTGAACTTGCAACCGAACTAAAAAGGACTGGATGTACATGTACCATTAATGAGGCGCAGTTATCTGTGGTTGATGGATACAATAGTGGGATAAATGATGTACCAAACAATCAATTGTGGCCAACGATCAGTTATTTAGTAATTGATATTAAGTTATGACATTCCACAAGAGATCATTGCAAAAAATATTATAGCTAAAAACAAAACATACAAGCTACTTAGTCAAGAATCCGTCGGATTACCACCATCTCAAAATAGTACAAAATAAACTCATTTTTTATATACAAAGTTACATTTTTTCGCGTACAATGCGGAGACGGAGAAGCGAACCCAAGCTGCATTCGTCTAGTGACATTGGTGAGAAGTGAGTGAGTTAAAGTACGTTACCCAGACATGATTTTATATTTTGTAGCGCATCCGTGGTTGAGAGGTAAAGACGCTGCATTGGAAACCATCTCAACGTTGCGGGTTCGAATCCCACTGGGAGCTCGACTTGTAAGTGTCGATTCTTATGGACGACGGGAAGTATACAGTATGTGTCTTACATCTTCTACCCAGGAATAAGTGAGTGGTCTGCTTCCACCACTAAAAAATGTTGACCATCATACATAGCCTAAAATGTGCTGGAAACATTACACGCCAAACAAATAAAAACGATTCAAGTTTTATTTCAATTGCCCTTAACAAAAATGTTCTTAAGTGTTTTCAATAGACCGTGTGTTGCACATTAAATTGAAGTTTACATGTTCAAGGTCAGTGTGAATACTGATGTACATCTGGTGTTCATTCCAATAAGCTGTCCAACAATTTCAGATAATGAGATGAAACCGTTACCATATCATTAATATATTGGGCGTGAACATCACTTAAGTTCAAGGTCAAGCATATTGCGCAAGACATTTTCCCTTGGCTTTGTCCGTCTGATGGGGATGGTAAATAGAAGGTCCATACTACCAAAGGCTATTCTGTCCGCATGTTAAATAATTATTACAATCTTTCTGACAGTAAGACTAGGGCAAGGTTTCATGATTAATTTTATTCTTCACCTCTCACTGAGGTGGCTCTAATACCATAATGTGCTGATGATTGTTTTCATTTGCATTCCAGTGTTTTTTTTAATGAGTTGAGCTCGCTATGAGGCAGTGCCTTATTCATATTAATTATTATAAATACCATCCATGGACCTAAAAGATGCTTAGTTTATTTATTTCTGATCATTCATGCGAAACTGAGGAGTGCCCCCTAACGTTATCTGACGTCATGCACGTAACGTTGCCTGACGTCATAAAACAAACAAGCTGATATGATTATCTGGGTTCTAGAGACAGTGTAACTGTTCAGCTGATATTACATATCTGGGTTCTAGAGACAGTATAACTGTATAGCTGATATTACATATCTGGGTTCTAGAGACAGTGTAACTGTTCAGCTGATATTACATATCTTGGTTCTAGAGACAGTGTAACTGTTCAGCTGATATAACATATCTGGGTTCTAGAGACATTGTATCTAGAGAAATATATTGGTTGTGTTTTTCTTTCGCGTTTGATTCATATTTTCGTTTTTATGTGGTAATTATGTTTAAAATATGGAAATGAGACAAATCATCATATAGAAACGATAGCAGCCAAAAGCAGTGGAGCGCTGTGGCTAATAATACTAATTCTTTTCTATTTTTTTTTTATAAATTGGAAGTTTGCAAAGATGTATATACATGTATTGAGTTTGGTTCCGTATTCCTGGACTAATTAACAAAACCATTGGCCATTTAGAATACCGTTCTCCCAAAACAAACTTATTTAGATTCAGTGCGGACCAGCGGTGCCATTGCTTTTAGTTTAAACTTATTTGTTTTATATCGATTTGTAACGAAAGCTCTCTGAACTTATCTTAATAATTTGCGATGTCTTCCTGGGTAGAACCAGTACAAAGCAAATACAGACGAAGTGTCTTGCTCAGGGGCACAACACATATGGTCATGGCTGGGATCGAATCCACAACTTTTCGATCATGGGTCCAACGTTCTACCAGTAGACCACAGCGCTCCATCAATTGAATCACTTGTACCGTGGTCTTATTATTTGTACCGCTGTACACATGAATACAAATGATTTGAACCGCGGTACACATGAATACAAATGATTTGTACCGCGTTACACATGAATACAAATGATTTGAACCGCGGTACACATGAGTACAAATGATTTGTACCGCGGTACACATGAATACAAATGATTTGTACCGCGATACACATGAATACAAATGATTTGAACCGCGGTACATATGAATACACATGAATATAAATGATTTGTACCGCGGTACACATGAATACAAATGATTTGAACCGCGGTACACATGAATACAAATGATTTATAACGCGGTACACATGAGTACAAATGATTTGAACCGCGGTACACATGAATACACATGAATACAAATGATTTGAACCGCAGTACACATGAATACAAATGATTTGAACCGCGGTACACATGGATACAAATGATTTGAACGGTACACATGAATACAAATGATTTGAACCGCGGTACACATGAATACAAATGATTTGTACCGCGGTACACATGAATACAAATGATTTGAACCTCGGTACACATGAATACAAATTATTTTAACCGCGGTACAAATCATTTGAAGAGAGGTTAAATATTTGAAGAGAGGTACAATTATATGAGATTCTGTTAATTTGGCGTTCCGTTTGTACACTGCGTACGTGCCAATTTATGTTGCGCGGCTGTAAAGAGTTCACACTACACATAATTCAACAATGGTGTATCTGAACATCTTGTGTGATATACAGTACGATGCAAATCATTGGTACTAAATATTTAAAACAAATTGAAAACAGTGATTCGGTGGTCCTTAATTGCAAAGGGAATAACTAGCGTAATAAGCCATGGATTTATTTTATCCCCAGAGGCTATGTAACAGGATTAACTCATTTTACTTTATATATTCTCTTAATACTAACATTAACTTATTTGATTATTCCTTCTCTTGTAAGATATTAATATTCGCAGGTGTGAAATGTAATAAATGAACAAACACAGAAATAAAGTAAAGAGAAAAAATATATTAATATTTCATTTTTAAAATCAATATTCACAGAAATACTTATCAACATCGGCGTATCTGTTCATGTATAGACAACATAACCACAACTCAATTTACATTTTAAATGAACACAAGTTTACATAAAAGGCCTTAATATCTAATCACCTAATCAGATAATACCATATTTTTTACCTGAAACAACGGGTTCACTAAATATAGTTTTATTTTATGTTGACGATAGTCGACTGAATAACTAACCAGCATTACTGATAGCAGTTGTTTTGACCACAACAACAAGTTCACTTTAATGTTATAGTTCAAGGACGTGAACGAGGTTCAGACCGACTGGTAACAGGCATTGAGCATCAGCAAGTGTCTTTATGTAAGAAATTCTAGACGAAGTACATAGTTTTTTAACACAACGACCCTTGTTAGTGCGACAGGCCATGTTATCAGTTGGTATCGACCGAGTCTATGTCCTATAACTGTTTAATCGTATTGTATTTGCATTCTGTTTTTGTTTCATCAATGTGTTATATCATTTTATTCGTATTTTTATTGGTCCCAATTCGTACAGTTGCCTTATATAACACTGCTTCCATAATTCAAAGCTACACACAACATGTTCTCCGACCCCATATTGACAAGGAGTCCGATCACGTCAGTCATTTTCTAAAAATACTATATATTAAAAAGGGTATTGATTTCATCGACATGCCAAGTATTTTTCGAGATAATCATGTAGTTGATTATATTCCTAAATATTTAAAAAATCAGAAAGTCCTGTACTTTGTCAAAGGTATAAACAAACAATTAGAAATATTATTTTCAACTACAAAATAGTTTCTGACCTTGATTTAGTAAATAACACTCCGAATGAATGTGAATGTGAGTGTAATACTTCAAAATTGTGCTAGGCTCCAGCAGGTCATGTCATCACTGGTAATTTTGATATTGTAGATAAACGTATTCGGAATCTGTTTTCTAAAGGTCCTAAGTATAGATTACATTCAGTGATTGATTTTAATGCATGTCGTACTCAGATCGCCAAATCCATTGAGGATTTTGGTATAATATGGTGTCGAAGAGAACATGCGGACACAAACTCTCTTTCTACTTGGAAAAAGTCGATATTTTAAATTAAAGATACACGTATTAACTTTTATAATACTAACCTCTCTCTACTTCCTCCGAGACCTAGTTTTTGTTTCGTAATTTGAAATCGGGAATTCAAGAATATCATAATATATTTATTTTAGTTTCTGCTGACAAAGCAGTTAATAATGTAATTATTGTTTGATGCCTACACTACGTCAATGTTTTATCTCTGGAACTCAGTAGCTCTAATTCGTAAACTCCAGTTCAATCTATTGAGGATGATGTTGTTTCCACACATATCACTCGGTGTACTACTTTCAAGGCTGGGGTAGACGAAAAGCAAAACAAACCACTACACTAAACACATCTCCAAGCTTTTAACTTATTGTCTTACTGCCGTTCAATATCACGTTAAACAATAGAGTGCCAAAACTTATGAAAACTATGGGATTAATTTGTTTTTGGTCTATTTAAATTCAGGAGACGTTCTTGATACAATTTGCAATAAACGTCAAATTTCATCTATAAGTAATTATGACTTTTCTACACTGTATACAACATTACCACATCACCTTATCAAAGACATGCTTATTGCTCTTACTCAAAACACTTTCGCAAGAGAAAAAAACTACATTCTTGGCCCGTAACAAAATTAAAGCGTTTTTACTAACGGCAGTTTACACTTATGAACTTGCCAAGAAGTTTGTGAAGCCCTCATTTTCCTATTAGATAATATTTTCGTCAGGTATGGAACTACCGTTTATAGACAAATTGTTGGTATCCCTATGGGTAGGAACTGTGTACCTCTTTTCACAGATTTGTTCTATCATTGCTATGAAAGAGATTTTATGTTGAGTCTTTCATCCGATACTCAGGCAGATGTAATTGAAGGCTTTATGACACCTCTCGGTATTCGGATGACATATTGAACATTGACAATCCTTTCTTTTCTACTATATATCTATATATCTATCCTAAAGAACTTCAACTGAACAAAGCTAACATTTCTGATACTGTCGCTTCTTTTCTTGATTTACCTCTCTATATCGAAAATAGTGAAATAATTAGTAAAATTTACGACAAGAGAGATGATTTTAATTTTGCTCTTGTTAATTATCCCCATTTAGACGGGGATGTTTTCCGAGTTACTTTTTATGGGGTATATGTTTCTCAACTTATTAGTTTCTCTAGAGCTTATAGACGTGTTGAGTACTTTAATATTCGTAATATTTGTATAACTAAAAAGCTACTACAGTAGGGCTACCGTTACCATAAACTTAGAAAAACTTTTGCAAAATTGTACTATCGTAACCCTGATCTACTTTTAAAATATAAAGGTAATTTAGGAACTCTTCTGCGACAAGGACTATCACAACCTGACTCCTATGGTGATGTGATTTACAAACTTCGTCAGATCCTTGGTCATAATCACTTTCATACAATCTTTATTAAACTTGTTAAAAGGTTAATCAAAAGTTGTTATGACCCTATCATTTTGCAACGCATTGCATGTTTTGCGGTGGACCCATTTATAGTTCACCACTGTCCTTTCCTCTTTCATTGCGCGATGACCGGACAGAATGTGGACCCTATGATGATGACGTCTACCTAAATCCTTATAGGACGGTAGCGTTTGTAGTTTGTCTTTAATATTGTCTTGTCGTACCCACAACGGTTTATTCTCTTGTTTGCTCTGGCTTCTGCTAAAGAGTATGAGAGTGGACTAACACGATACATACGAAATATTGCAGTCTCAAGTCATTGAGTACTTTCTTTGTGGCTTTCTAGGCTGTTGTTTGTTTATACTATATATACATGATCATTTATATGTTTTACTTATATTGCCTATTGATGCTGCCTTGTTTGTTAAAGATTATAACCTGGCGGGATATCTTTGTTTACGCTGTCCCGTTTATTGTGATGACAATAGGGCAAGAGTGAGGTTTGGTGCATCTTAAAACCTGGTTTAAACGCCCAGCCACCTTTGTTTGCCGCTGACAGTTCCAAGGCGGTAGCCCTATTGTCAACCCTTTTGTAATTGGGATGTCTTATTTTGCCTTTTATTCATCTTTGCTACTTGCTACGTTTCCTGTTCAATTTTGGTATCTACTTTTCGGTAGTTTACGCCACAACTAACCGTTAGAGATTCTGATCACAATTTATTCAGTAATAATTATCGAGGCCAATTTTGATTATTTGTTACTTATTTCCTCGTTGTTTCATTAATTTTTAATAAATCTTTGCATTTTTTTTATTGCCCTAACGGTTTCTACTGGTTAGGACTAAAGCTTTGCTTGATGTTCATATTTCCATCATCCATCATTCCGTCTGACCTAGTTGTTTCCGCTCAATAACTAGTTTCCCGTAAGAGATTTTAACGAAACTTCGCCACAAGGTGCGGCTCATGAAACAAAAGATTGGGATTGTAATTTGAGTATTTGGACATAGGTCAAGGTCACTGTTACTATAAATAGAAAACTGATTCCGCTCAGTGACTTAAGATTTCTTTGAGGAGTTTAAACGAAACTTCACCACGATAGAAAAAAAGCTTCCGTTTAAACTTATTTATTTTACATCGACTGTAACGAAAGCTCTATGAACTTATTTTAATCACTCTCGATGTCTTCCTGGGTAGAACCAGTACTAAACAATGCAGATAAAGTGTCTTGCTCAGGGACACAACGTATATGGTAATGGCGGGAATCGAACCCACGACATTTGGATCATGGGTCCAACACTCTACCACTAGACCACAGCGCTCCACAAAAAAAAGCTTGAGATTGTTATTCGGGTCATTTTGTCAATGGTTAAGGTTAAAGTTTCTATCAATAGAAAATTGGTTTTCGCTCAAAAACTTTCAAACGGTGCGGCAATTTAAACGAAAGCTTCGGATTGTTAATCGGCCCATTTGGTCAAAGGTCACTGTTACTATAAATATCAATTGAGTTCCGCTCAATAACTGTAATTTTCTTTAAAAGAATTATACTAAACGAATTCAAATGATTACATACATTCTAAAAGCTGTGATAAGAGAGATGACTAACTTTGAAATCGCTAATTATCCGCATTTAAATGGAGACGTACCACGTTGTTTATATGTCACAGCTAATTCGTGTTCCTGTTCGACTTTTATACTTATTTTTGCTAGGGCTGGTAACGATGTTAAGGGTTTCAATTATCGCAATCAATATATTACATGTAAACTTCTTCAGCAAGGGTTTCGTTATCAGAAACTACGTCGATCTTTCTCAAAGTTCTATCGCCGCAACGGCAACCTGCTGGAGAAGTACAACACCAGGCCTAAAGCTTTTCTGCGACTAGGAATATCACAATCCGTTATTCCATGGAGATGTGATCTATAAACTTCGGAAAATTGAAGGTGTCTGACGGATTTCCTTACCACTTTACACAATTAATCAGGAGATTCGTCAGAAACGGATATGACCCTTTAATATTACAGAGCACTTCATGTTTGATTATTGACCCCTCTAAAGGCAGCCACTACGCTTCACTGTTCTCTTGTGCGATGACTGCACAACCTCGTGGGACTCCATGATGGCACTTTCTGAAACCTTGAAATGGGAGATTGGTGCATGAACCTTTGTCCCTCAGATTTTCTGGTCGTACCCTATATTATTTTTCTCTGTGACTGCAACTGCTGTGGTTGTTCAGTACAATTCTAGATACATTCTGAGGTGTTTCTAATTATATTTCTTTTTATATATCTTGAAAATAACATATTAGTGTATCGTTTTCTAATTTCTCTGAATGTGGACTTAAACTCGATTTAAGCTAACCAGTGGGCCATATTGCCTACTGATCTTTCGTTCGGTAACCCTGTCTTCACCACTGTTTGTGTTGTGTATTGTTCTTTTCATTGTATAGTTAATGTGCTCTTTGTTTGTGGTACAGTGCGGATCTACAATGCCATTCCGTTAGGGTGCTGTGATTTTTATAGGACCATTTTTCTCATTTCACCACAATGTACGGCTTATACCTTTCATGAACGGACTCAATAAAACCGAGTCTGCTGCTTTTATCTCTTTTTTGCTTCCAAGGGATCGTCTTTTAGTATTTATTGATATTCACACTAGTGTTTGTTTAGTGCTGTGTGGTGGCCGCAAAGAGTCGCCCCGACTACAAATCAGTAGTTTTATTACTTACTGGTCCTTTGGGATAATCGAGCCCAATCTTTGTGGCTTTAAAGTGGAATATCGCTTAAGTCGGTGCTAGGAGGCATGATAGGTGTTGCACTTCACCTTACCTCCCATGAACTGACTCAATTAAATCAAGTCTGCTACTTGTATCTCTTGTTTGTGTTTGTTGCTTCCAAGACATCACCTATTAGGTATTTATTCACATTCACACTAGTGTTTGTTTTGTGCAGTGTGGCGGTCGTAAAAAATCGAACCGACTACAAATCAGAAGTGTTATTACTTACTGGTCCTTTGGGATCATCAAGCCCAATATTTGTGTTTTTAAAGTAGAATATCGCCTAGGCCGGTGCTGGAAGGTGTGAGAATTGTTGCACCTAACATTGCCTCTAATGAACAGGTTCAATTAAATCGAGTCTACTATTTTTATCTCTTGTTTGTGTTTGTTATTTCCAAGGGATCGCCTCTTTAGTATGTATTGACATTCACACTTACTGGTACTTTGAGATCATCAAGTCCTATATTTGTGAATTTAAATAGAATATCGCTTAAGCCGGTACTGGAAGGCATGAGAGGTGTTGCACTTCACCTTACCTCTCATGAACAGACTCAATTACATTAAGTCTACTACTTTTATCTCTTGTTTGTGTTTGTTGCTTCCAAGGGATCACCTTTTAGGTATTTATTGACATTCACACTAGCGTTTGTGTAGTGCTGTGTGGCGGTCGTAAAAAGTCGCCCCGACTAGAAATCCGTAGTGTTATTACTTACTGGTCCTTTGGGATCATCAGGCTCAATTTGTGTGGTTTAAAGTAGAATATTGCTTAAGCCGGTGCTAGAATGCGTGAGAGGTATTGCACTTCACATTACCTCTCATGAACAAACTAAAAAAACGAGTCTGCTACTTTTATCTCTTGTTTGTGTTTGTTGCTTCCAAGGGATCACCTTTTCAGTATATATTGGCATTCACACTAGCGTTTGTTTAGTGCTGTTTGGCGGTCGTAAAAGGTTGTCCCGAATACAAATCAGTAGTGTTATTTCTTACTGGTCCTTTGGGATCATCATGCCCAGTCTTTGTGACTTTAAAGTAGAATATCGCTTAAGCCGGTGCCAGGAGGCGTGATAGGTGTTGCACTTAACATTACCTCTCATGAACAGATTCAATAAAATCGAGTCTGCTACCTTTATCTCTTCTTTGCGTTTGTTGCTTTCAAGGGATCTCCTTTTCAGTATTTATTGTGGCGGCCATAAAATGTCGCTTAATTTGACTATAAATCAGTAGTGTTATTACTGACTGGTCCTTTGGAATCATGAAGCCCGATCTTTAAAGCAGAATATCACTTGTGCTAGCAACGTGATAGGTGTCGCACTTGATATTGCCTCTCATGATCTCAACAAAACCGAGTCTGCTACTTTTCTCTCTTGTTTGTGTTTTTTGCTTCCAAAGTCTCCCTTTTTCAGTATTGATTGCCAGAAAAATACACCCTGCTGTGGTGCAAAGTAAAAACAGTGCGAAGAGAAGTCGGGATAGAAAATGACAAAAACAGTGCAAAGAGAAGTCTGGGTAGAGAATGGCGTGTGGATGGGGTAGGGTAATGGTAGTGAAGCGTACAGTCCGTACAGTTAAAACAAAAAATCACCTAAATGAAACAAAATTAAAAAAAATTGTAGAGACTGTGAAAAAACAAACTGAAACGTTAAAGTTTTTCTAAGTATGAGCTTGATACTGGCCCAATGTCAAGCTGAAAGGTGAGAGGGTGTTCATTTGAAAGACCTGCCCCTAGACAAGGTGCAAACCAAATATTAAAGCTATACATCAAAGGGCTGAAAAGTTAACCTTGGCCCAAGGTAGGAGATAATTGATTTTAAGACCTTCCACCTAGATAAGCTACGTAGGAAAGCCAAATGAGCCATTACATAGAGGGTGGTGACTAAATATAAATTAACGGTATTCATAGGGAAACATTTAAAAAATCAGCGGTGTAAAAGGGAACAATGGTTATACAAGTTTCATCCGGAACACATCGTCGAATTAACTCGTATGGCTTAAGGTGTTGTTTTTTTCGTATTGGTTTGTTTAGCGTGTATTCCCTTTAACATACCTTTTCGGAATTCTGTACCACGCTCTTCATCTTAATTTTATGCATACGTTTCTATTGATAATGTAACTGTGTTTCATTTTCTACAAATAATAATATTGTTTCGGTTAAAGATCACAGACATAGCACAAACATTACACATACAGTTTCATAAGTGTGTATACAAAGTAAATCAAAATTTAAATAATGTTAATTCATGATTTAAGATATTATAGTTTACAATATTACAAATTGAATTTATGCTTTAAGCGCACAATTTTGCTTATAAAAAAACAAAACAAACGATGCATAACTATTTATACCATGGATGGCCCATGAAAGCCCTAAGGCTTATTTATAATGGGTCCATATTGAGAATGAACACAGTATTATTTTGTTTTAAAGTGAACATATACTGCAACGCAAAAGAAACGCAACTCGGGAATTTCCGCTATATATTATATATACTGCACACTTAATCCAAAGAAATCCGAAGATGTTTTGTAAAAAAAAAGTTGCAGTTAATTAGAGAAAGGAAACAACTGTGATGTTGCAGATGTTTTAATCACACTACACCTTGTAACAAAAAAATCATAACTGTTGAAGTTCCTCTTTGAAAAACTGAGCCAGTTCTGTACTGTATTTAACGTAAAGAGTTTGCACAATTTCGCACCCTAAGTTTGCTCACATGCTTGAGCCAAACGCGTACTCTGTCAATAATGAAACTTTGAAGGAATTCTATTTGCTGTATTATGTGTTGTTTTAGTATTTTTTTTCGAAAGGAAAGGTCTTACGTAGCCATGTTCCATTCGATTAACAGCAGCACATTGTACATAGAATATATAGCGGAAATTCCCGAGTTGCGCTTCTTTTGCGTTTCAGTATATGTTTCGTGTTTGAAGAGGTTTGCAGCTCTTAAACGCATAATATTATCAATTGAGATACCAAGGCTGCTGTAAAGATGTCGTTTTAATCACTCACATGGTTTTAGAGGTTGTGGGCTACTAACTATAGCATTGGTCTTTCAAGACCCATTCCGGAGGACACCCGAGCAATAAGTGAAATATCACATAAATTAAAATATTCAGACTTGTAAATAAAGTAATAAATACAATTTAATATAAGGAGCATTGTTTTTAGTATCACGTACATAATATCTCAGACATACCAAATCCGAAATCCATCCAGCAATAGACACAGAGCGGTTATTAATGAGCTACTGTGGCTATGCATATGCTACGAAAGTCGGGTAGAGACTTCTAACGTCTTATTTCTAAGTGCATATTTCTAACTTCTAACTTCTAAATTGCCACGTGACAATATTCGTCCAGTGAATTTAAAATGGAAAAGGACTGAAGAACAGACTGACTGAGGGACGGAAAGACGAACAGACGAACATATATATTAGGTGGACGCCGCTTTATCTTTAAGACCCCAAGGTCGCATCTTGGCTTATATGGCGAAACGGGGTACCTTGGCGTCTTTAATTTAATCTTCTTAATCTGCCTTCAGTGGCCCCAACCTTTGATTTTATCGAAATATATTTGATTTTAAATGCATAATATATTGTTTGTATATTTTTGAAGGGTTTACATATGTGTTTAAGACGTAAAAATATCCATTAGTACGAACGCAGCTCCTGACCGAAAACATAAGACCCGCCTTCTTTTTGACGTCCTAATTTGTTCAGCCCAAAACCGCGCCATTGTTCAGTTATAGGTTCACTGTTTAGCGTGCTAAATTAGAGTAGATTATTAGCCGGAATAATTGCATTATCTTAAATTATTAGCCGGAATAATTGCATTATCTTAAATTGTGCATGCTTATGATGGAGCGGGTCGTTGGAATAGGGCCAGTGTCATCGAATTCTAAGATCGCTTTCATTACAATAACACGGATAAGAAAACAGAAAGAGACGAGATAGTGTTATAGCACACGCATGTACATATATATATATAACTTATCTCTCTTTATATATATATCCGTCGAAATGAAAGCATGTGGTTTAGACGTAGCGCATTCTAAATTGGTAAAGTGGTGGAGGGCCTATAATTCTTAAATAACACACCATTACATTTGGTTTAATTTGTCAAATGGATACAAATGTATGATCAACGTGTCTGCAACATGCGTATTTACATGTGAGAATGCAGAAGCGAGCAAATTTCAATTCAAAATGATATTGGGTTAATCAAACCGGCGTGATTATTTTGATGATTCATCCCATTTCAAGTTAACTAATGCATTATAGGCTAGGTGATAAATATTAAAGGGACACACGGCTATCTTGATTTAAAAAAACTCACGGCGTTACGGTAATTTTTCTACATAACTTTCATTTGTTCAATCATTAATATTAAGTATACAAATAGTATAAAGAAAATTGTTTTTGCATATTAGTAACTGTTGATAATATTGCACCAATAATATAATTATGTTAACTTATGGTAGGATAAGATAAAAAAAAATGAAAACTCAAAACTGTATTATTTATTATTTTAATTACATGTATAAAGCAGGGTTAAAATGATACTTGATAAATAAATGAGACGCTAATTTCAATGCTTGATAAACATTTCAAGATTTCCGTGTGTTTCTTTAGCATTCTGTAAACATCTAACCGGTCGATATACCAGTTTGACACGTCCAAAGGCTTGACGTGTAAAGAATCTAAGGAATGTGTTGAGTCATAATTGTGGTAAACTTTTTTGCACTGATGTGAAATTGAGACATCTACGTGACAGCTGGGCTGATAATTAAAGCATAAAAGCATATAAAGCCCTGGTGACAGGCGGCATCTTCAAAGATCTCGATACGTGTCATTGATCGGTAGCGCGCGTGGCTTGAGAAGACCCTGTATTTGTGTCTACAAATTGGACATAGACTATGGAGTTGTGGAGTCATTCCAGTTCAGACCACCGAACAGGCAGGACGTGTTGCGGCCGTGTGGAGCAAGGTGACGCCGCAACACGTGCCGCTGTTTGGAATCTCCCCAACGTGGTTCAAGGTGGGAATTTGGAGCCACGCTGCGGAAACATATTATGCTGTACATATGTTTTTAATCTACTATATTTTTAACGTGGTCCTAAAGAGGGGCGAGTGATAAACATCTACTGAAGACTACCGTCGCCGAGATCTTACTTGACAATGCAAGCTCCCGCAAGTGACAAGGGGATCCTACGGCAACATCACGGGCACTGACGATGGAAGTGGGATGTGGAGCCTACACAGATTGGACGTCGCTTCGGCGGCTTCGGGGCTATTGTATAGGAAATAAGAAGGACTAGACAGTGGCTCCGATAATATACAAACGGTCACTCTGTTGAGAATCCACGTGTACCCGGATTGACCTGCATGGAACGCTTCAAATCTACTGTGCCCTGATTAGTCGGAGAGCTTCTAAACATCTTTCGAGCCGGAAATGGGATTGACCTACTTACCATCTTTGCAGTCATCCCATTGGTCGAAATCTTCAACTTCTACAATTAATCTTCTTCGAGAATTTAATCGTCTACAGACTGTCAACTTTGGATCTCTTCACTATCAACTCTACTTCTGCAGTTCTACAGGAAATTTCTTTGGACGAGGGATGTGGCATCTACTATTGGATTGTACTCATCTGCATAACCTTCTTTTGAAACGCTCGCCAAAAGGCCTAGTTGCCAACGGCGAGGAAAATAAAAACGTGTACGACGAGTTGTGGAGTGCGTGGTCCAGTGGTAGAGCGCCGAGCGAGCGCCGAACTCAGAATCGAGAGGTCGTGGGTTCGATCGTCGCCGCGGCCACGTTATTTATCCTTGACAAGATAATTAATCCACATTGCTTAGTACTGGTTCTACCCAGGAAGCCATCGAGAGTGATTAATCTAAGTTGCAATAACTTGTTTCGCAATCGATGTAAAATAAATATGTTTAAACTAAACTAAACTAAACATAGACTTTGTACACGATTAAACAGTAATATAAACATAAATCATTGGTCTACACTGGTGTCTTATATAACAGCGATGCAAGCGCTTTCGACGACTAGGGGGACCCAGTTTGTTAAAAAAAATTGAAAAGATACAGTGGTAATATATGACAATGGTTGATTTATTACATTTTGATTGGGTTGGCGACTTAAGTGTTTTCCAAAACTTATTTGGATTACCTCGGGTATTAACTAGATCTTGCCTTTTTCTGGTTAAACAAATATTATTTTTTGAACGACATGTAGATTTGAACGTATTTTTTGATATTTTATAATTTGAGAGATCATCCTGGTTATTCGATATTCGAAATTAACGCAATAAGGAATATTTAACCTTGTTAAGGTTGTTACACTCATCAGCCCACCATTGTGGCTGTGTTTGAAAATATTTAAAATATAGTGGCTATAATTTTAAAATGGACACGTTTACCGATTTTTTTAATGGTTCTAGCTTTATATCACAGACATATTAATAGTTATTAGGTCTGTGTTTATTGATTAATTATAAACCATTACCACTCAGTACTGTAAAACAGTTTGCGGTTCGCATTTAATTTTAAACAATTTAGTATAATCCGTGAACGCCGATGATAGTTTATAATTATTAAACGCCGCTCACAAAATGATTGATGCTTTCTTCTTTTTCACTACATGTATATTATGTTTTAATTCAGTTTGTAATATAAATACCATCTTTTAGTAGACTTGATTGTAAAAAGATCGATAAGCTCCGCCCACAAATTACCTGTATTGATAAACTATAATAAGCTCCGCCCACGGCTAATCTGTATTTGCTTAAAGGGAATGTAGCGACACAGACAAACATCTCTATTATTGAGAGTTCTGAAAAAATTGAATAAGGGTGAAAGAATTATCAAAATCGGATGATAAACAAAGAAGATATGATCATTTGAAGTTTCTGTCGAAACGGATATGGAAGCGGCCATTTTGAGAGCTATGACATCATGGTTCTAAATTACCATATATGGAATAGTTATAAATATGAAAATTTACTGATTAATAGGGAACAAATAAGAGCAGCTGTATGAAAAATATGTAATACTTAATGGCAATAATGCTTTATATGACCAGTAAAAAAAATGCATTCATTTGCAGTGATTTTCTTTGTTTTAAATGATATTTATCAATATTCCATATATGGTAATATGGAACTATGACATCATAGTTCTAAAAATGGCGGCTCCCATATTGGTTTTAGAACAACTTTCAAATGGTCATATCTTTTTTTTCATCAACCGATTTTGATAATTATTTCACCTTTTCCCAAGTTTTTCAGAACTCTCAATAATAGAGCTTGTTTGGCTGTGTCGCTGCATTCCATTTAAACGAAATAAGCCGTGTCCACGTAATGCTATTTCTTATTTATCATATAACTTACGGTGTGGGAGTGGAACAACACCATTCTATATTTTCGATATACCACTAGTTACATAAGTATACAAATAAGCCTAATATGCGCTGTCAAAAAAATAGATAATCACTACGATCCAATTCCTACGGTTTATGTCGGTTTCGCATGTTTAAGCGACAGGCAAAATGCAATAAAAAAGTCGATATGTGAGTTATGTGATAAAAAGAATTTAGCATTCGTTCTCATTCATTATTGAATTTATGAAACTCGTTAGCAAAAATGATATAATGCTCGGCAAGAGCCTCGCATTATATCATTTTGCCATCTCGTTTAATAAATTCAATAATGAATGGGTACTCATGTAAGATCCTCTATATACAAATAGTATTGACAGTATGTCAGTTCGTTTTTCTGCCTGTCTGTCTGTTTGTCTGTCTGTCCAAACGCGCGTACGCACATATAGAGAGGGAGAGAGAGAGAGATTCTTTAAACTTTATTTCTTTATTTGCTCGAATCAGGAGATTATTACATAGAAATATCATGCAGCATATTAACAACTTAGTGTGTTATTACTTACTGGTCCTCTGGGATAATCAAGCCCAATATGTGGGGCTTTAAAGCAGAATATCGCTTAAGCCGGTGCTAGGAGGCGTGAGAGGGGTTGCAGTACACATTACCTCTCATGAACAGACTCAATAAAAACGAGTCTGCTACTTTTATCTCTTGTTTGTGCTTGTCGTTTCCAAGGGATCCCTTTTTCAGTATTTATTATATTACAAATAGGTAATGTCATTCTACACAATACATACATACATGATATTCACAAACATATATATATTCTAGAAAAAAAACAAGAAAACAAACAACAAACTATATACGTATATAGTCCATGTACTTAATACCACAGTGAAATTCAAGACATTCCTAAACATTCCTTAATACTTAAACAGAAATATATTCGAATACACATTTAATTTGAGAAACAAATAAAACATGTTTAAGATTAGAAGAATCTATTATGGGTATCCGGTGAAGATCGGGAATTCCAACACGAGGTATAATTGATTTATCGAAATCGAGGCTCTGCCGAGGTTTCGATTAAAACAATTATACCGAGTGTTGGAATTTCCCTATCTGAACCGGATACACATGACTGTTGTTTTTTCTTGCATACCGTTTATATTCTGTCGCATCTACTAACGTTTGCATGTTTATTTACACAATGACGTCATGATACTGTCATTGTTTATATCAGCGCTTGACTATTATCTTCCCCCATGTGTAAGATCAGACTTTTCAGCACCCATGCAGAACACGGGTCAACTTATCCACCTCCGGTATCCGGATAAAACCACGTCGGAGCGATACGACGAACACGGATTACCCGCCAGTGAAAATATGTCCTATGTGAGTCTAAAAATTCTTTGTTATGGACATGTAAAGGTGTTTTTTCCATTCGGGTTTAGCACTATTCTTTTGGCAGTAAGTATATAGTTCAATAATAAAGATATAAATTTGGCGTTCAGTAAGTGATGCAATCGGTAGTGAAACATCTTTTCAGTTGTACCGCAGCACTGTATCTCGATAATTAGTTTTATTTCTTCCGCGAACGATGTTGATCAGCATGTTTTTGTGTTTAACTAGCAAGAAAAATGTATAACAAACAGGCGTTTGAAAGTTTAATCCCCACAGAGCTTGTTTAAATAGCAAACGAGTGGGAAATGTGGGAGGGTGTAAGGAAAAATGGATACGACTTACGACGTGTTATGATACGACCACACTCGGAGCACAAAACACAAATGATACGACGAACTCGGAGTGTAATATTCACTTATTTAGGCTCTTATATGAAATTAAAAAGTATTTGATTGCATTTTTAGCTATGTATAATAATAGTTTATTGCAAATATGTTACAACATCAATTCAACATCACAATATTCATAGCAACATACATGACATATGGACTACAAGTTATTACAAAAAAATAGAATATGATTTTCCTCGTCCTTTAGTTGGTTGTTGCCGTATACAAGTTTGCGAGGACTTAAAGGATGAAATATAGAGTGTCTAAAAATGTTGCCGTCTTTCATTTCTAAACAAATAATGCTCAACATCTTCAACACCATCACCACATATACAATTGGGATTATCCCTCAAATGATTAAGATAGAGATCAGCATTAAAATTGTTGCAATTGTTTTGCAAACGCGCATGTAGAGCTGAAAGGTATATATCACCCGATATGTAGTATTGGGGTAGTATCGGTGGTTTAATTTTTAAGTCTAGTTTTAAAAATCGAAAGTGATGGTGCTTCGCGAATGTTAATATCAAGGTCGTTCAAAAGTTTTAGAGATGTTTTAGAGATGACGGTAAGACTGATCTCGGAAACAATTCTGTTCTTCTAGGTAAAGTAACGAAGTTGGAACTGTTTCTCAAGTTATAAAGATTCGATTTTGAAATAATTGCGGGGAATATTTTATTCAAGTAACTCGGTAGATCTCCATTTTTAAACTTATAGGTAAATATCAATTTTTGGATGTGTCTTCTATCGGACAGAGAGACCCAACGAATTTCAGTTAACTATTTTTGTATAGAGACAGAACGAGTCAGGCCAGTAACTATTCGCGCGGCTTCATCTTTTTTAAATTATCTTTTTCATAATTCGTACAACTATCACATACTAAGCCGCGTATTCTAAAATAGGGCGAAGGTAGGATTTATATATTTGATTAAGCGTTTGTCGTTTTAATTTAAATTTCTTTAATTTCATTGAACCTAGTACCTTAGACGCAGATGTTACAATATTTGAAATATGTTGATGCCAGGACGCATCAGGACTAAAGGTTACTCCTAGATTTTCATGATGGTCAACAAAGTTAAGTTGAGTATTTTCAAATATCAAAGACGGACGGTTTCTGTTTGGACGTGAAAAGAACAGGATTTTAGTTTGAGATGGATTACATTTTACTAGCCATTGCTTTGACCAATTCGATATTTTACGCAGGTCGTCATTAGTTTGTTAATAGTTACACTCTTAAAAAATAGATACCGCAATAGAACTGTCATCAGAAAATAGCCTTGTCGTACTAAGCAATTAATCAGCTATGCCGTTTATATAAACTAAAAACAATAATGGTCCTAGGACAGAGCCTTGGGGTACGCCGGCATTTGGAGTTTTTATTTTAGAAAAAGAAGAACCAACGAAAACTCTTTGTTTACGATCATTTATATAATTATTTATCCAATTAATAAGGTTGCCCGGCCAGCAGAGCTTATGGGATGACGAGTTGTCCGTCGTCCGTCCGTCCGTTCGCCGGTCGTTAACTTTTGCCTTGTTAACACGATAGAGACTTCGTATTTAATCCTATCCTTACCAAACTTTGTCGGTGTATATATCTGAATGAAAGTACATTTGAAACTGGTCTCTCACCGCTGTCGGTTCGAATCTCACTGGGAGCATGACTTGTAAGTCAGGAAATGTTGATTCTTGCGGATGGCTAGGTACATAGTTCTAATACTACATAGCCCATGGCACCATTCAACCAACCGACCGAACTATCATCCAACCAACCATCTGGCACAGAAATCAGGAACATATATAGTGACCTACACCAACACAACCTTTAGCATTGACTTTGCAATAAGTGCAAGTGCACCTCATCAAGAGAGTATAACAACCTACAGTACAAGCCGTAATGCGCAATTTTACGTGTTCTTATTCTCGTTACATTATTTACCTATTTTCCTTTTTAAAGTGATGAATTTCAACGTGTATGCCCACAATTAAAAAAGAATGTGAAAGGGCCACTACCACCTACCCACTTCACCTCAATTAACACCCCCCACCCTTTCAAAAACCTGGCTAAGGGTCTGTTCATAAAGGCATATAACATTGTATGTTTGCAACAAGTTTTATAGAACAGCACGTCATTCATTACAAATATAATGATTGATTTGAATTGTTTTGAAAGGCTCATTAAAACACCAGTTTAAGTTATTTAGCCACCCATGGAGGTGGGGGGGGGGGGGGGGGGGTTGGGGTGGGGAGGGGGGCTGGGGGGTGTTTGGGGGGGGAGAATATATGAATATGTATGAATTCTGGAATCTCGCCATATTCCTACCATAGAATACATTCCTACGGTTCTTTAACGTGCTAGGGGGAAACACGTAATTTAAGTATACATACTTTTTATTTTATTATATTTAGAAGGACATTGTTAACAGACTTTTTAACAGACTTTCGCGTCAAAAGACTGATTTTATAACTAAATATACCGAACTCCACAATTTATTTTTTAAAAGTGTAAATATTAACAAACAAATATCGCTCAAAAGTCTGACTGGAAAATACGTTTACGTGTACACAAACATAACGTTCTAGACACAACTAGGAAATATTTTCACTGACAGGTGATCCGCGTTCGTCGTATCGCTCCGACGTGGTTTTATCCGAAGATTTGTATATACAGTTCCTTATCAGTTCGTGTACGTCACTGGTATGATTACTTTATTGACTGATTCGTATATAGTTATTCAGGCTAATATACATACTACAAGCATCTTGAGTGTTATTTCGTGCTAGTGGCATGTATGTTATTCATTTACATTAAACAGTTTACCAAGCCGATCATTGCAGTGTTCCTTAATTACCTTATTGATAAAACTTGCTTAGTATGCATGCATGGTAATACTAATATTAAACAATATTTAATAGGCAAGAGTCTGTGTATACATATAATATAGAGTAATGATATATATAATATAGAGTAATGATATATATAATATAGAGTAATGATATATATAATATAGAGTAATGATATATTATATAGAATAGTGATATATATAATATAGAGTAATGAAATATATAATATAGAGTAATTATATATATAATATCGAGTAATGATATATTATATAGAATAGTGATACATATAATATAGAATAATGATATTAATAAAATAGAATAATGATATATATAATATAGAGTAATGATATATATAACATAGAGTAATGATATATATAATATAGAATAGTGAGATATATATAATATAGAGTAATGATATATATATAATATAGAATAATGATATATATAATATAGAGTAATGATATATATATAATATAGAGAAATGATATATATATATATATATATATATATATATATATATATATATATATATATAATATAGAGTAATGATATCTATAATATAGAATAATTATATATAATATAGAGTAATGATATATATAGTATAGAGTAATGATATATATTATATAGAGTCATTATATGTATAATATAGAGTAATGGTATATAGAATATAGAATAGAGATACATATAATTTAAAATAATGATATATATAATTAAGAAATAGAACATCGTTTACTGTGAATTATCGTTTAATATATCACGGTTTGGAGTTCAATTGTAAACAATAATTTCACTCGCCCTTAAACAATAATTTCACGAGCCCGAAGGGCGAGTGAAATTATTGTTTACAATTGAACGACAAACCGTGATATATTATAGATTATTCACCGTAAACGATGTTCTATTTCTATTCTAATAACCCTAAAATGTGAAAATAACGCAAACATCTGGATTCTTTCGCATTGCTTTGCTTGCTCTCCTAACGTTGCATACGTTACAATGCGGAATGCGCATTGCGCAATGCTTATTCTCCTAACGTTGCAAAAATTACGGTGATATATCGTTCAATATAACGAGATATTTTAAACTAGGCTATATAGTGCGGGTGTATTAGAATATAGAATAATGATATATATAATATAGAGTAATGATATATATAATATAGAGTAATTACATATATAATATAGAGTAATTATATATATTATATAGAGTAATGATGTATATAACATACGGTAATGATATATAATTTAGAATAATGAAGTATATAATATAGAAGATTGATATATATAATATAGAATAATTATATATATAATATATAATATTGATATATATAATATAGGGTAATGATGTATATAATATAGAATATTGATACATATAATACAGAATAATGATATATAAATATAGAATAATGATATATATAATATAGAATAATTATATATATAATATAGAGTAATGATATATATAGTTTAGAGTAATTATATATATATAATATGAAATAGTGATATATATAATATAGAATAGTGATATATATAATTTAGAATAATGATATATATATGATATAGAATAGTGATATATATAATATAGAATTAGGATATATATAATATAGAGCAATTACATATATAATATAGAGTAATTATATATATAATATAGATTAATGATATATACATAACAGAGGGTAATGATATATATAATATAGGGTAATGATATATATTATATGGAGTAATTACATATATAATACAGAATAATGATATATATATAATATAGAGTAATTATATATATAATTTAGAATAATGATATGTATAATATAGAATAATGATATATATCATATAGAGTATTTATATATGTATATAATATAGAATAATGATATATATAATATAGAGTAATTATATATATATAATTTAGAATAATGATATATGTAATATAGAATAATGATATATATAATTTATAATAATGATATATGTAATATAGAATAATGATATATATAATTTAGAATAATGATATATACAATTTAGAATAATGATATATATGATATAGAATAATGATTTATAATATAATATAGATAATGCTATATATATTATATAATATAGAATAATAATATATTACGGAAACGTATACTGATCCCCATTGTTTGTTTCATAACTATTTTGTGTGTTGATTGCTTTATATATTACAGGTCGAAAGATAAGTATAAACAATGTGAGAGATATTTATTTATTTTATAAATAAGTTACAAGATATTATATACTCGGTAAAAAAGGTTTTGGACCAGGGTATATAAAGGCATATAAAAATAAAACTAGTGGACAAAATTTAAGTAACTTTTTCTAGTAACCAATGTCTACCCTACCCGGTTAATTTGGTACTAGAAACATTAATTTCCAAACAAGATATAATTTTAAAAAAATATCGCGAACTCACAAAGGGTCTGTAAAAAATGTTGCAAAGTCCATACAATGTAACAGTTACGGACACATTCGAGTAACCAAAAAAACGATTATTATTTTTACGCAAACTTTCATTGTAAACGATAATTGTTGTTGATTGTTGATCTATTGTAAATTATCAACTGAGATATTAAGAGTTATGGTCGAATGTCATGGTTCAGCGATCATTGTACGGGTTCGAACACTGCCATGGTCCAAAACTTCTTTTACAGAGTATACAATATATAGGCTATATGAAATATTTTAAAAAGTAAAGCAATTGCGTGGTTAAATTTATTGTTTAAATAAAGTAACACTTATTAACATGTTTATATAGTTGCCGAATGTTTATTCCAAGTTGGTCTATTACTTATTAATCATGTCTTTGAAGTTGCCTCGGTGTTCGGGGTTCGACATTCAAACCCCGTTCTGTATTTAACATTCTGCGCCAGTTTGGGGTTCAACATTCAAACCCAGTTCGGTATTCAACAATTCAAAATCAGTTCGGCATTCTGGCCCAGTTTGGGGTTCAACATCCAGTATTCAACATTCGGATCCAGTTTGATATTCAACATTTGAACCCGGTTTGGGGTTCAACATTTATAACCAGCTCGGTATTTAACATTCGAACCAATTTTGGAGTTCTACATTCGGACCCAGTTCGGTATTTAACATTCAGACCCAGTTCGGATTTCAACATTCAGACCAAGTTCGATATTAAACATTCAGACCCAGTTCGGGCTCAACATTTAAACCCAGTTCGATATTAAACATTCGGACACAGTTCGGATTTCAACATTCAGACCCAGTTCGGAGTTCACCATTCAGTCCCAGTTCGGGGTTCAAAATTGGAACCCAGTTTGGGGTTCAACATTCGAACCAAATTCGGACTTCAACATTCAGACTCAGTTCATTATTCAACGTTCGGATCAAGTTCGGGGTTCGACATGCTAGCCTAGTTTGGGAGTTAACATTCGCACCCATATGACTGTGCCTCCAGTTTACAATTTTATGTAATTAGCACACGTGTGCACCATCAGGGACGTATCCAGACGACAGTATTCTCACAGTATGTAAAATAATAATAATAACAAGCGTGTGCAAGGAATCAATAACTAACACGTAATCGACAATATTGCTGCATTCAATGCCCTGACCGTGGTCAACTACTATGAAACTGCAACAACAATAACGGAGAGCTCATTTCTAGAGTAAACGCCACAAAGGCTCTGCTTCGTCGCTAAGTTTAGCAGAATTGGTTTCCACATTTTCAAGGCTCTTCCTACGTCCCTAATCATAATAAGATGGCATGTACCCACTAATTTTAGCAGAATAGGGCTTCTACATTTTCAATGCATAATATGTCGTATGACCGACCCAGGTCAGTAACAAAGAGATCAAGGTCGCATGGTTCAGGTGAAACTTAAAGAGGATTTTGTCTCCGTAACCGGTATAATAAATACACTGCGTTTAAAACGTTCTCGACTCTCACCGCTGAGGGTTTGAATCCCACTGGGAGCTCGATTTGCGAAGTGAGAACGTGTCGATTCTTACGGATGGCGGGAGTTATACAGTACGGATTCAATCCAGGACACATGGGGTGATCTGCCTCTATACAAAAGATCGACCGTCATATATGGTCTAACATGTACTAAAACTACGTAAAACACCATTCAAACAAACAAACAAACAAACGCATTCTTTTCTTGGCAGAAAGTTATACTACAGCGGCAAAAGTATGCCCAACGGAATACGTTGGAAAGAGAACGAACAATCCCCGTTTTTGTTATCAGACTCTGTAAAAAAAACTTTTATCACTTATGCCCCCTTTACACAGAAGAAGATCGTTGAGCGATACAAAATTGGCCCGATCTCTCTACGATCTCCGAAAACCTCGAACAAGTCGATTCTGTCTTCATTGAGCGATCAAAAATCGATCTCCTCATAGTTTTGGACTGGGTCAAAACTATGAGGAGACCGTGGCGACCGTAGAGATCACTGGATGATTATTGAGAGATCATTGCGATATGTTGGTGATCACTGGGCGTTCATTGAAAGTTCGTCAAGAGATCTGGCCAATTTTTGATCACTCAACGATCGCCACCTCTGTGTAAAGCGTTTTGTATTTCCTGTCAATATAGAGTTTTGAACTAACTATACTTACATATATTTTCCATGTAAAGATAATTCATTAATTGTGTAAGTTATTTGAGTTTTCAATATGAAAAATGTTGTTTTCAAAATGTTCAGTTTTAGATTATGAATATTCTTTTCATTTAACATCTGTTATATCAATAAAACAATTTTTATAAGTATGAAGAAATGTATAGATTAAATCTACTGTTCATTGATTTAGTATCCAACAGAAAATATCTATATATTTAAATATGATGATAGCCATATTTTCTTAAACATCCATTGCAAAAAAAACACAAAACATTTCAGGAGATTTAAAGTTTGTATTTAAATGTGTGTGCGGATCAAGTACGTATATTTAAGTATGGTTTTAATTCCTATTTACAGCTAGGGACTAGACTAAATCAAAATGTTGTCGTTTTTCTGATGAGCCGTTTGGGAAACAGGCTGAATGATTTGATTTAGAATGCCAGCAGTCAAAAAGGTGTCACTTAAGAAGCTTTACATGTATTTATTCGGCTTAAGACTAGCTATAGTAGGGAACAGTTTTGTAAATTGAAGAAACTACTTTGTCGTAAAAAACGAAATAGATTTGAAATGAAAAACATATCTGACATTGAACAATTAAGGCAAACCAAATCAAAAGAATTTTGGAAATATGTTAAAAGAAAACATAAACGTTTTGTGAATGATATATCTCTTGATCAGTTCAAGAAATATTTTTCGGTGTTAGGTAATGATAATTTTCAATGTCAAAATGATAATGCAGAGGAATTCTGTAATAATCATAATTGTAATAATTTAAGCGGCACCCTTGAAGAATTAGATAAACGCATAACTGTACAAGAAAATTTAGATGCGGTAAAACATCTTAAGAGAGAAAATTGTATAGGAAGTGATTATATAATGAATGAATATTTAATTGATTACATAAACATGATAAATCTGGCGATTTTAATAATGTTAATAATTATGTATAATAAAATATCTTTTGTACTTTCATCCTCATGTACTAGTTATTTGCTGTATATATATATATATATATATATATATATATATATATATTACTCAAACTATAGATATAAAATGATTCATTTGTAGAATCACTTGACTTGTGTATGAACAATTGTATGTATGTATGTATGTATAAATGACAAGTTAAATAAAATATATGTTCTGTTCTGTAGTGTTGTCGAACGTGACATCGACACATTATGTATTATGATGTGTATTCAACGGCGTTTCGTTCCCAGCGATAACATGTGGATATTTTAATTAATGTACAATACGTTTGACCGGTGTTAATCCCTTGTATAAACTCTGCCTACAAGGCCAGCTGATAGGAGAGGCATGTCCAATGCGGTTCCGCGTAAACCATTTCGTCCGTAACTCCACGAACCTTTCACGGGTAACGCAAGTGATCCGTTATTGGTCAACACAATCTGTGGATTGACATGGAGAGATGAGAAATTTCCCTTTATTGTAAACGAATTAAACTTTGTGTGAGCTTCGAATGTAGGTTCTCCACAACTATTTTTGTCCGCAGACGTACATCGGACAAGAAGACAGATTTGTAGGTAATACGGCCCGTTATACACGTGGATCGCGTTAAAAACAGCAAACGCATACTCGTCATCACTTTGTTGTTTATCGTAGGCAAGGAAGCAGCAAAATCCCTTTTGACAGATGGTAACATTTCCTGTCAGCGTGGTAAGAGAAACAAAATCATACCAATCATGAAAAACAGTCGATTTGAATTCTGAAGGTTGGAGAAATTGCATTTCATTTTGTCCAAATGATATTTCGTTCTGAAATCTTCTTTCATCGGTTTTGACATTAACTTTGACATCACTAATAAGCAGTTGACCTTTATTAGAACTTCTGTTGTAGTAAAACGTGTCTGCTCCTGTTGGAGTATAAATGCCACTGCCTTGAAAATGAAATTTGGGATTATGTAAGTTCGCCGCTAAAAGGTTCACACGGTTAGCTACGGCAAATGACGAATGATAACCTATTGCCGAAAAGAAAGGGAGCACGTCCATCCATGCTGTAGGTAAAACAACATCGGTAATGTTGTAGTACTCTAACAGTGGGATAGCAGGCTCATGAAACAGTATGTCAAAACAGGTAAACACTCCAAATCTGCCAAACTCCGTATCAAAATACACGTATTCGGGGTTAATTGGTTCATTAAATTGGGTTTCAAAGAACAGGTTTTGCTTGTGGTATTTGGCAATAAATGTTCCCGTTTTGTCATAGACAACATCAGTGTTATACTGATATTGACCATTCGACGGGCAATTCGGGTCGGCACTTATACATAATTGTGCATCACCGAAATTAGCAACGATATACATGGAATTATTCTTAGCCAGACAGCTTAGAAACACTTGAACGTCTGTTCCGTTTAATCGATCAGGCTCATCGCAGGGGGTCCAAGACACCGATACTGGGTCTGGCATAGTTTCCATATATATTGAAATTTCTTCACGATTGTGCATAGCAGTGCCATAAATGCCATCTTCAGGAAAAACGAGAATATCCACGCCCTGAAAATAAATATTTAAATGCATTAGTTAAAACATTTAATATTTTGACCATTGGTATTATTATAAAGGAAATACTGGAACATCTACAAAGACCTGTTTAACGAGAGAACTCATTTAAAACTATTCAATCTTTCACCAATTTAGAGCCTGAATAGGAAAACGCTTTTCTCTCATTATTCAGTCTAGGGAAATGTAGTTGTATAATGGAGCATGATGTTTAATTTCGCATATGTTCATTTGCAGTTAGAGTAAATGTGTCTGTAAGATGAGCAGGGGCCTTATCATATGTTTTTAATATTATTTATACGTTTTGTAACAGTCTCCTTAGTTGTTTAAAGGTATTTGTCTTATCGATTGTGCAGTCTTGTCTTTTTCAATGATGTCACTTAGTTTACATGTTAAGTCTATTACTCGTACTTTTGTATTTTGTTTTATCACTAACACGAACTGCGCAGTCTTTCGTATACACGAAGAAGATAAAATACAGCTGTTCCATTAAATCCCCGCGTATATTTCATCCATTGGAAGCGCCACGTTACATGACGTCACTTGGAAGTGTATTTGAACAGAACTTTTCATACGGGTGCGCCCAATGGAACAGCCTGTAAAATAGCAGGCTGATCACCTTGACCTCCGAGATAATATATTGTGCCCCTACAATAGCGTAAACAATGGGGTTATTGTTGTGTTAGAATCGAAATAATAAATACGTACCTGTGTTTTATCGGTGAATAAAATACAGTTAGTCGTTCGGATGCGAGTATTTAAATCACTCGTGCTAAATAAAATACAGTTAGGAGTTCGGATGCGTAGTAATTAAATCACGAGTGCTTTAGCACGAGTGATTTAAATACTCGCATCCGAACGACTAACTGTATTTTATTCACCGATAAAACACAGGTACGTATTTATTATTTCTTAATTAAACTTTGCAAACATGTCTTGAATTAATGTTTTGTCTTTAAAGTTTCGTATTTTCTTGTTTTATAGACAGGTTAGTCAAGAAGAGGATAGATCGTAAACAACCCACATGTCCCTATACTAAACGTAAATGTCAAACCGGAGTGGGGTGGGAATAATGATTTACAGAAAGGGGATTCTTTACAGAATGTTTGGTTGCAGCACATCGAAAAATCCCCGGTCAACTTCACCCAGTTTAAGGTTTCACCCGGTGGAGGAGTGTCAAATGGTACAGGGGTATTGTCCAGACATACGGGTTTTGACCAGACTGGTATTTTAAACATGTCATATTTCTTTATTAATGGTCATACACCAGCGGTATTGACCTGTGAAGTGACACTGTTTTTCTTTTTGACATTCCTGTCTACATTGTATTTCACTGACACATAGCTAAGTAAAAGTAGGTGTAATAATAATAATAAAAAAATTAATAATAAAAGCTTTATTTAAAGAAGGTAACACATTATAGTTATATAACATACATCATATACATCTTATTTTCAATGTGGCCTTCTGCAAAAACTCACGCACGCACGCACGCACGCACGCACACACACACACACACTATGCATATATACATCGACAAACACTCCATTAGTTAATTTTCTTGAAACAATATTAAAGATCATGAAATAATACAGTACAAGCGGATTCTTACTCAAAATTCAGTTATATGTTTACTTTGTTATATTGTTATCTGAACAATTAATCGTTAAATGATAATACATTTGTGATCTGTATCTATATTTAAATGAATGTAACCATGGTAACGACATTCTAAATGGTGCTTTCACAAAACACAGTCAACCAGAAACACGTGTTAGAAAACAATTAAAATGTTATAAGAAGTAATGCATGTGACATCACAAACACAAACAGATTGACAATAGGGCTACTGCCTTGGAACGGTCAGTGGCATAAAGGCCCCTGGGGGTTTAAAACATGTTCTAGGGTGCATCAAACATCACTCTTACCCTACTTCATCGTAATAAAACGGGACAGTGTAAATAAAGAAATCCCCACCAGGTTATATTCTCTAACAAAATACGCAATAAAAAAAAAAAAAGTATAACACTTAGATAATAATGTATATATGAATATGAAAAAGCCACAAGGCAAGTACTCAATGACTTGGCAGATTAAGCTACGACAAGACACGATTTATGATAAAACATCAAACGCACGATTTATGATAAAACATCAAACGCTACCGTCCTTTGCAGATTAAGATAGACGTCATTATAGGGTCCACAATCTGCCCGATCATCGAACAATCATTAAACATGCAGTGCGTTGTGAAATGGCCTCTTTTGATAAACTGTTTTACACGTTCAATAAAGATTGCATGAAATGATCATGACCAAGGTTCTTACACAGTTTGCAAATCACGCCACCATAGAAGTCAGATTGGCTTAGTCCTTGTCGCAGAAGAGTTGTTAAATTACTTTTATATTTTAGAAGAAGTTCAATGTTACACATATAAAATAGCGCAAAGGTTGTTCGACGTTTATGGTAACGGTATCCCTGACGGAGTAGCTTTTAGTTACGAATATTCAAGTCCTTTTCGACAGCAAGTTCTTTACAAAACGAATAAGTTGAGAAACACAGACTCCATAGGAAGTTGCTCTGGGAACACCCCAATCTAAATGGGGATAATTAACAATACCAATAGTTACAATAATCGTTCGACAAAGATGTCGCTAATTATCTCTCTATTTAAAATAGAATGATGTAAATGTTTATGTTCTTTATGATATATAATGTTAACAATAGTAGAAAAAAAGGATTGTCACTATTTTATGTTTCATCCAGATACCGAGAGGTGTCATTAAATCTTCTTGAGTACCTGGTAAAGACCCATATGAAATCTATGTCACATCAATACAAAAACAAACCGGCCACAAGAGGTGCACAGTTCGTACCCATATCATATCTTGCCTGTGTCTACGTCTCGAGACGTGAACATAGGACGAATTCCCCGTAGGTACCCCATTACTCCAATACACAAAAACAAAATGGTGACGATAACGTTGCCGATTCGTTTTGGAAACCGTCGATTGTTTCCTTCCTATCGCTTTTCTGCGCGTTCCACTGTGTGTAAAAGTCTGAAATAATCGTAAGTGTATTTTTTTGACAATTTTACAGATAATAAAACATTAACATAGTGATAAAATACGCTTATTTTCTTAAAATATCCGCCAAAATTAACGACGTTAGAGCGATGATATCACGAAAGTAAACAACGTCTAGTTAGAGGCACGTTACGGGGAAATTGGCGCAATAAAAATGAAATCGTGTCTTTGGCTGTTTTTTTCTTAAATAAGTGGTTACAACTTTGAAGTATGACAAATTCGTTATTTAGGATTCTTGACAGGGAACATGGGCTCACATTCCCTGCCTGGAAATTATATTCATGGGCTCACATTCCCTGCCTGGAAATATTTATTCCCCCTCGCCTAACGGCTCGGGTGAATATAATTACCAGGCAGGAAATGTGAGCCCATGTCCCCTGTCAAGAATCCTAATAATATTTTTCACAGGTTCATAACCTAAACATCTCAGACTACAACGTATTTAAAAGGTATATAATTCGGATGATGTGCGTCGAAGAACGTTCGTGTCTGTGTGTATTTAGTCTCTAGTTAAGTGTAGGTTAATATCAATTTTCCGATGATAAAATTATTCCGATTACTGTCTTGCCAATTTCAGTAACGCATACGGACATTGACGAGTCGGTTTTTATTCTGATTGTTCAAGGTTGGCGAAAAACGCGAAAAGTATAAAAAATAAATAATCGTAAGCATCGGTTGAACTTGAATGAAGAGCATGTGATAGGATTGCCAATATCGCCGGCTAATTATATACTCAAAAGAAAGTGTACACTGAGTTTTGTTTAGATTTAATTGTATAAATTTGTTTTAGAAATAAATAGACAAATTCCAAAATGAATATGCCATCTTTGGTACATGTACCGAAGGTTTTATCATTGAATTGCCAATATCATGGTGTCATTTGTTTTTCAATAGGTCGAATCATTTAGGGACTGTCGTTTGATAAAGAGAATAGGGTGTAAAGTAAAATTTTCAAAGTGTCCACTTTCTTTTGCAACTGAGTATATTTGCAATCGTACTCTGGTTACCTGACACTTTATGACTGACACAAGATGGGATATGAAACAAAAACATACGCAGTAGGCAGTTAATAATAATTAAATTTATTTTATGCTTTCCAGTGATTCATATAATTTTCTCAGTGAAAAAAAGTGGTAATAACTGATTTCAAACAGTGAAATTACCATAAATAAATTTCACTGTTTTTGGAACTACTTTTTCTATATAGATTATCTCTCTTCAAAAAGTTGTAATCCTTACCTCAGTTTGCTGATAGTTAGATGTTTGCCGTTATAACTATATATTTCATAGATGTTTGCCGTGATAACTATATATTTCATAGATGTTTGCCGTTATAACTATATATTTCATAGATGTTTGCCGTGATAACTATATATTTCATAGATTTTTGCATAAACTTTGATGTTTATTTCACGGAAAATGTTTTTACTGAAATAAACAATTTATTTCAAAATTATTTTTTGTCGTGTATTAACTAGTGATCTGTAGTGAAGCGGTTATAAATTGGGGCTAAGAGTAGGGAATACAAATGTGAAATAGACACAAAAACACTGATGGAAGCATAACATAAAAAGAGAACACTCGTGAGAATACTGTTTTGGCTCACTCGATGAAATAAAGTTGCATCTTCCACTGAAAAAAAACAAATATCCTCTATATATTATTGTATCAATTAGACTGCCTTACCTGAGCACCAGCATGTACAGCTTGTTCCTCATATACCCTGAGGTTGATCATCATTTGCTCTATGGCCTGCGCCCTTGACTTTGCTACAGACGATGGCAGTGTTATAGCATGTTCATAAACAGCAGCGCGATACGTGCCGTGGTGCTGGTAGTTTGGCTGATCTACTAAAGCCAATCCATTTATGCCGATAAACACTGAACACACTGCAATGGTAAAGAGAAACATCATTACTGTCCACAGCGAACAAGTGAAACAGATATTTGGCGATGATAATAATGTGCACATCTTTAAAACGTTTAAAGATGGACCAAGTTTCCATGTGTGCAAAAACCTTTAATAAACGCATTGGCAATATGGGCTTTTTGTGATATATTAAATTACAGTTGTCAGAGTTATAATGAAGTCATTTTCTTTTTTATTGACATTAACGTTAGCGTTTGTTTAGTGCTGTGTGGCGGCCGTAACAAGTCTCCCCGACTACAAATCAGTAGTGTTATTACTTACTGGTCCTTTGGGATCACCAAGCCCGATCTTTGTGGATTTAAAGTAGAATAAGTCGTTGATAGGAGAGGTGTTGCACTTAACATTACCTCTAAAGAACAGGCTCATTAAAACCGATTCTGCTACTTTTATCTCTTGTTTGTGTTTGTTGCTTCCAAGGGATCCCCTTTTCAGTATTTAGATTCAAGATTATGATTAGGTAAAACTCAAACCGCAAACATTAAAAGTTTGTCTTAAATTGATGAATATATTGGTACTCTAGCAATTTCTCAAGTCTGATGAAATATGAGTTGATAGATATTGAAAATAATAATCATTTTTAAGATATGTTCGTATTTTTATAAACTTTTATTTAATTTGAGATGTCAAGTGAGTGCATGTTTCCACTTACAGTTAGATAACGACGGTACTTTATTATAATTCTTAAGTTTAGTTTTGCGAATACTAGATTCATATTCCTACATTTTTCAACACGGTCCGGACAAAGTAGACTGTAATGATCAGATAAACTGATATAAAGCCAACAGCGATTAAGTTAAAAGGGTGATTTCTGCAATGAGAAAAATGGTCCTATATAAACCACAGCTTTCAAGCACAATCGCACCACACTGTAATACAAACGAAGGACAAATTAAATGTACAGTAGAAAGGACAATACACACCCCAAGAGGTAAAGACAGGTTTTAATTAATGACATTAATCAAGTTTAGTCCCACGACCGGTGTAATATTTTAATATTTTAATATTTTACATGATACATATTTTAAAGGACAAGCCCGTAACAAGACAATACACATTGGAAGTAAGACACTATTTTAATGGACAAGCCCTTAACAAGACAATAAACATTGGAAGTAAGACAATATTTTAATGGACTAGCCGGTAACAAGACAATAAGTGTAGTATTTAAGTAGTATGTCCCCTTTTGTGCAATCCCATTGAGATTGTATTTGTAAAAGATAAAAATCAGAGCGCAAATACTGTCGAATATGTTTACATGATACTTCCAGTTTAGTATGTTAACACATTTATCTAGGCAGTGCTACCCTTGAATTATAAATACATACATGATAAATACGTGAATTAGTCAATACATACATGACCTTGAGTATGGCATAAGCTGAGTATGGATCAATAAACACTGTTATCAAGTATGGATCAATACACACTGTTATGAAGTATGGATCAATAAACACTGTTATCAAGTTTGCATTCAGTATTGATGTATAGCACTGTCTAGATAAAAGTGTAAACAGGATTATTTGAATTCTATTTCTCTCTTTTGTTAATGCACTTTCAATGGGATTCCATAAAATGGGTCTCATAACCCTTAAGCATGCGACGCGAAGCCAATAATTCTATGAGCACGGTTCTGATACGATTTCGCTCAGCCTGGTATTTATCTCAATAACCCATCTATATTTTTTATTCAGAGAAAAGAGATTTGTATTAACGTATATAAATCTCTCATATGCATCCTTTATCTTTTGCAAGATGTAACGTCCATGTACACATGGAACCACAACTTTAATGAAGTTTTATAGAACATAACCGGTCATATTGACCTTAGATAAGGCATACCATGACCATTGAAAGTGACTGATCATTACACAAGACATCGGTAGAACAGATGTTATCATGTGTCATACTATCTAACCCTTTCGCCAACAAATTTCAAATGTCGTCTGCTAAAACTTGAATTTAAACCTTCCGGCTATATTTTACATAAAAAGTGTTTTGGGCAACCATTTTACTGAGTGACGAACATTGATAACCTGATCAGCCAGCACATAGTGTGCGTGCTGATCTGGGCCTACATTGGCCGTAAAAGCAATGTTTTTGACCGTGGGAGCGAAAGGGTTAAACGCGTATGCCTTTTATATTAACAGTGTCATTACGTTCAAACTTCACTTACAAAATCACCTTTGGTTATTTACAAAAATACTTAACCAAATCGTTTTTATTTGTGACCGAACCAAAGATCCGAGGTCAAGATGTTTCTGACGACTTTGTGTATATTAAAAGATAGCGAATGTCTGAAGTTTCGTGCTGTTTTATAAACTCGTCTGTTGATATTGAATCCTGTTTAAACTAGTTAATATATTTACAGGTAAATCTTCGTCAACTATGGATATACTCAGCAAGCTAAGAATGAGATATATTAACTATAATTAACAAAATAGAATAAAACGCATGAGCTGATTTATGAGTATGACACGTTGTTTGCAGTATATATGACACTTTGTTTGCAGTATATATGACACTTTGTTTGCAGTATATATGACACGTTGTTTGCAGTATATATGACACTTTGTTTGCAGTATATATGACACTTTGTTTGCAGTATATATGTAACGGTTATCAATATGTAAAATAATATGTATGTGCTCTGTTTGTTACGGTGTCCTGTTAGGGCCATCTTAGCATCGCATCTTACCATCGTCCAACGACCTAGGTCGATGCTCGATGGTTAGATGCGATGGTCGATGGTAAGATACGAGGGTAAGATGCGATGGTCGATGGTAAGATGCGATGGTAAGATGCGATGGTCGATGGTAAGATGCGATGGACCATCTTACTATCGCATCTTATCAATGACCATCGCATCTTACCATCGCACTTTACCATCGACCATCGCATCTTACCATCGAGCATCGACCTAGGTCGATGGTCTATGTTGAGATGGTAAGATGCGATGGTAAGATGCGATGGTCGATGGTAAGATGCGATGGTAAGATGCGATGGTCGATGATAAGATGCGATGGTAAGATGCGATGGTCGATGGTAAGATGCGATGGTCGATGGTCCATTGCATCTTACCATCGACCATCGCATCTTACCATCGAGCATCGACCGAGGTCGATGGTCGATGATAAGATGTGATGGTAAGATGGCCCTAACAGAACACTGTAGTTTGTATATGTAATGGATGCTTTAGAAAAATAATAATTTAAAAAAAAAGAATGCTATATATGATCAAGAATTGTTTAGGATACCTTACTGGTAAGAGTACATAGTTCAATTATAGAAACTTTCGAGAATCTGTACAAAACATCTCAGTAACATGCATGTAATCAGAACGATAAATTAAACGTTTAACATTGGTGGTTAATACCTTCATGATATTTGAAAAGATAAATCGTATCACCATGCTATTGAGCAACAATTAACCCCGCAAGGAAACCATAAAATGCAATTTTCGACGGTTGATTGGTAAATAATTCAAAGAAAATTACTTGCCCTTGACGTAAAAGTAGTCGTAGATGGAATTGAAGTTGTAATCGTGCAACTAGTTTTTTTGGAATGTGTAGTCGTCAAAGGGTGTGGCCGACGTTAGGCGTATGTTTTTATTTAATTTTTAACCCTTTCGCCGCCAATTTTAAAAGTCGTCTTCTAAAGTTTGAATTCAAACCTCCAATTACATTTTATATATAAAGTGTTATGGAAAACATTCGTACAGAGTGGCGAACAGTGTAACCCCTGAATAGCCTGCATATAGAGTGCATGTTTATCTGGGTTTACACTGGTAGTAAAATCAATGTTTTCGACCATGGCAGCGAAAAGGTTAATAGGTTAAATGAATGTGTAATTGCACAATAATTACATAAGTAAACCTATATTATGTTTGAAGATCGTGTGCGATGTTGCATGCAAGTAGTTTTCCGAGTATTATTATTAGTTATTGGGTTTGTTACTGACCCCCTACAGAAATATGTGGGGTCAGTAAGAATTATTGGGGCCAGGCAATAGTCGAGTCCCCCTATATATCTGACTGACCCCACTTATCTCTGTAGGGGGTCAGTAACAAACCCAATAACTGATTTATTGCATCGAGCACCTTTTTCAAGGCAAACATCGATATTTAACCCATTTTAATGGAGCGTCAACGTCACAGGGACGGGACGTTGATGTCACGACCGGTACAGTTTAAAAACATTATTAATTTACTAATTATGTTTGTTACTAACGCTTTAAAGAACTATTTGCAAATAATTTAAACTTTGAATCGGAATTGTAGGCCATATTGTTTTCGTGACCTTCTAAGAAATCTACTGTGCCCCGTTTTATTAAATATCTTACGATAAGTCTCAAACTGATCACTTTTTTGCACCGAAACATTCAATGTGGACAATTATGTGTGCATTATGTGCAGCAATATCAAATGTATAAGAAAAGAAAATGAAATTCGACTTCATTTGTAAAATGTAAATCAAAGAATTTAAGAAATGAACTGTGTCAATCAAGATTGTCGTAAGTTTCTATAAAACTGGGTCCAGAACCACTATAGAATAATAGAGGGTCACCATGTGACCGTTCTAATTCAATGAAATTCCTAGGATCATTATTATAATTATCATTATTATTATTAATAGCCAATCTAACATATACAGTATATACAAACGTGATTAAAACAATGGTACAAAAAAGAATAAAATATGTTTTAAAACTTTATGATTTTTCTAAAATGTTAGTATTTGAGATAAATTGATTAAATTTTTTTTAACCGATTAATAAGATTAATAACTACTTCTGTTGTGGAAAGAAATATAAAATGATCGGACAGGGAAAGTAGCATTCAAGAAGGACAGTCAACCACAAAACACAGAAACAAACACGCAAACAAACAAGAAGGAAAAGTAATAATAAATACAAACGACATCACAAACACAAAAGGGTTGACAACAGGGCTACCGCCTTGTAACGGTCAGTGGCAAAGTAGGCCACTGGGGGTTTAAACCGGTTCTAGGGTGCACCAAACCTCACACTTACCCTACAATCATCCCATTAAAACAGGACAGTGTAAATAAAGAAATCCCCGCCATGATTTAATCTCTAACCAACAAGGCAGCATCAATAGGCAATATAAGTAAAACACAAATATGCTCGTGTAAATATAATACAAACAAAGAATAGCCTGGAAAACCATAATGAAGGTACTCAGTGACTTGGCAGAAGCCAGAGCAACAAGAGAATAAACCATTCAGGGCACGACAAGAAAGATCATAGACAAACATCAAACGCCACCGTCACAATGGGCTTTAGGTAGGCGCCAACATAGGGTCCACAACCTGTCCGGTCATCGTACAATTAAAGAAGTAGGCATAGCGGCGAACTGTAAAAGGGTCCACCACCAAGCATGCAGTAGGTTGCAAAATGATAGGGTCATAACCTCTTTTGATAAACTTTTTAACAAGTTTAACAAAGATAGTATGAAAATGATCATGACCAAGAATCTTACGAAGTTTATAAATCACATTACCATAGAAGTCAGGTTGTGATAGTCCTTGTCGCAGAAGAGTCCTTAAATTACTTTTATATTTGGAAAGAAGATCAGGGTTACGATAATAACATTTTGAAAAGGTTTTACGAAGTTTATGGTAACGGTAACCCTGGTTGAGTAGCTTTTTAGTTATACAAAGATTACGAATATTAAAGTCCTCAACTCGAGTACAAGCTCTTGAAAAACGAATAAGTTGAGACACATACACTCCATAAGAAGTTGCTCGGGAAACATCCTCATCCAAGTGGGATAATTAACAATGTCAAAATTAAAATCATCTCTCTTGTCATAGATTTTGCTAATTATTTCACCATTTCCAATCGCGAGATCTAAATCAAGAAAAGAAGCGTTATTATCAGATATATTAGTTTTGTTAACCTGAAGTTCTTTAGGATATTATTATCCATAGTTCGAAAGAAAGGGTTGTCAATGTTCAATATGTCATCCAGATACCGAGAGGTGTCATTAAAGGCTTCAATAACATCTGCCTGGGTATCTGGTGAAAGATGAAATCTCTTTCACAATTAATGTAGGAACCCCATTTGTTACAACGTCTATCTGTTGTAGCCGTATGTGAAAGTTATAATTTGTGTTCTAAATGTTACACTAAACGCTATCTGTTACAATCTTACCGCAAATGTTACAAAATGTAGTTGTGATAAAAGTTACAACGTCTATGCTAACTGTTACAATATTTTTACTAAATGTTACACTGGCATTGGCAAAGTTACAACACCTTGTCGTAAATATTACAATGGCATTGCCATCATTTCCGAAGCTTTGGAAAGTGTTGGATTTTTCTACTACAGTATATTTATAATATTTATAAGTGTATTTAGGTAATTGCAACAACCTTATTATGTTGATTTACGCTATTCAGCTAAACATGCACATGCACATGCATTGTGTATATGCACATGCCCTGAACGCCCAGTATTGGGATCATGTAACATTACAAGCGACCTCACAAATCTTCAATGTATAAATACTGATAGTGTCATCTATCAATCATCAAACAACGTTGATAGCTCCACAAGGGCCTCCAGTGTTTTATGAAGCGATGCCAGTCATCATTCTAGGGCATTACCCTGAAGACAACGGAGAACATTATGTTTCCTTACAGTATGATCATAATTTCATACGCGTTGTTATAAACGTATCGCCACAAATAACACGTCTTGAAGTCAATGATGTTGTCGATGAGCATGAAATAGCAGAAAGCAACATAAATGCGAATGATCCCGTTGAAGCCAATGTCGATGCATATGAAATTGCAGAAAGCAACATAAATGCAAATGATCCCATTGAAGTCAATGTTGTTGTTGATGAACATGAAATTGCAGAAAACAACATAAATGCGCATGATCCCATTGAAGTCAATGATGTTGTTGACAAGCATAAAAATTGCAGAAAACAACATAAATGCAAATGATCCCATTGAAGCCAATGATGTTGTTGATGAACATGAAATTGATGTTATCGTTAACAGGCAAACTATCAAACGTCCACTTGACACATCTGATTTAAGTAAATTAAAACAAAAGACAAAAGCGTAATGCGTCAAAAAACATAACACTCCCTTACAGTGGACTATATATAAACGACTCAGGAATAAAGTCAATAATCTTAAGAAACATGTAAAAGAAAAATTCTATAACAATATCGAAGAAGTTATAACTGAAGCAAATGTTACTAACCAACGGCAATATTGGAAACTTTTAAAGTACTTTATCAAAACTAACAAACACTCGGAAACCATACCACCTTTAAAAATCCTACTAGCAAATGATGAAGTCAGTCATCATATCTCAGATCAAGAAAAGGCTGACTGCCTAAATGACTATTTTGTATCTATATCTTCAGTTGATGATACACACTCTATGTTACGAAACTTTACACTTAAAACAAAAGCAAAATTAGAAACTATAATAATTACAGAATCCGAAATAGTCGATATAATAAAACTATTAAATGTTAACAAAGCATGCGGGGACGACGAAATAAGTCACAAGATGCTAAAAGAATCAATGTATACTGTTGCAAAACCGTTATGCATAGTTTTTTAATAGATCATTACATGAATGCATATTTCGAGATATGGAAAAGCGCTGTGGTTATGGCGTTTTTTTAAAAAAGCGACGCTAGCGTCCCTAGCAATTATAGACCGATATCGCTACTTAGCTGTGTCGGAAAGGTCATGGAAAGGATAGTTTTCAAACATATGTATAATTTTTTCCATATTCACAATCTCATTTATATATACCAATCCGGCGTTCTCCCACGTCACTCTACAGCCTACCAACTTATGGACATGTACCACCATATATGCAAAGCTTTCGATACCGAACAGTTTACGTGTATAGTTTTTAATGATATTTCAAAGGCCTTTGATCGTATATGGCATCAGGGCCTCATATTTAAGAAAAAAAAAACACGGCATTGACGGTAAACTCTTAAGTTGGTTATCAAGTTATCTATCTGGCCGTTTTCAAAGGGCGCCCCCCCTAAAAATTCCGGATCATACATGTATGTCCATGTTACTGTAGATAAAATATCAAAAATTTCGTTGCACGCCCTCAGTATAAAAAATGTTCTCGCTCGCTTCGCTCGCTCGGCACATAATGGCTAACGAGTGTTTTAATTAACACATTGTTAAATCCTTTTATTTGAAAACGGACTTTTGTATTCATACATGTATGTCCATGTTACTGTAGATAAAATATCAAACAATTTCGATGCACGCCCTCAGTATAAAAAAAAATCTCGCTCGGCGCATAATGGCTAAATGGCTAATGAGTGGTTTAATTAACACATTGTTAAATCCTTTTATTTGAAAACGGACTTTTGTATTCATACATGTATGTCCATGTTACTGTAGATAAAATATCAAACAATTTCGATGCACGCCCTCAGTATAAAAAATGTACTCGCTCGCTTCGCTCGCTCGACGCATAATGGCTAATGAGTGGTTTAATTAACACATTGTTAAATCCTTTTATTTGAAAACGGACTTTTTTTATTCATACATGTATGTCCATGTTACTGTAGATAAAATATCAAACAATTTCGTTGCACGCCCACAGTATAAAAAAAAATCTCTCTCGCTTCGCTCGCTCGACGCATAATGGCTAATGAGTGGTTTAATTAACACATTGTTAAATCCTTTTATTTGAAAACGGACTTTTTTTATTCATACATGTATGTCCATGTTACTGTAGATAAAATATCAAACAATTTCGATGCACGCACTAAGTATAAAAAAAATTATCGCTCGCTCAACGCATAATGGCTAATGAGTGGTTTAATTAGCACATGGTTAAATCCTTTCATTTGAAAACGGAATTTTTTACCCTATCAATGCATTACCGCAACCGTTTTATGAGGCTAGTGACGGACCCGAAAATTGACTAAAAACTTACGCCCCCCCTAACCTGAAATCCTGGATCCGCCCCTGAATACAGAAATGATAATCTTAAATCGGATGACTCTTATTATCCGATAGACGTAAATCACAAAAACTTGCCATTGTTTATAAAGTCAATAACGGCATAATGCCTCCTTATGTTACTAACCTTTTCCCTCCATTTGTCCGGGAAAATAACCCTTATAACCTAAGAAAAAATAACAACTATGAGACAATGGCAAGAAGAACGGAAATCTTTTCCAGATCATTTGTACCATCATCTATTACTCTGTGGAATAATTTACCAGTCGAAATTAGAAACTTCGAATCTCTTGCTATCTTTAAACTCAAACTTAAAAGCTTAATATATGTTGGCCCTACAGTTCCTAGTTTCTTCTTACATGGTCCGCGACCACTTGCCGTTATACACGCGAGAATTCGAAATGCATGTGGCAATCTTAATAACGATCTTTATACAAATCATTTACGACCATTATCAAGTTGCGAATGCGTACATGTAATAGAAGATGCAGAACATTTTATGTTTAATTGTAATAGATTTCACATACAACGACCTACTCTATTTCAATCCATTCGACGTTTTCATCCGCTAAGTCTAAACACTTTGCTTTTCGGTCAAGAACAACTCTGAGATGAAGAAAATACATTAATTGTTAATGCTTTCCAAATATACATTAGCGAAACCAAGCGCTGTACAAACTAGCACATTTTACCAAGTTCTTACAAAAGGTGCATACTGCTCTGACTCACTGTACTGAATGTCTATAATCTCGCTTTTTGCTATCACGACCTTGCTTCTTCCTATCTCTTATCTCTATACCATATTTGACAACAGCTGATGGAACTGATCTCAGGTATATTCAAGCATATGGTAATTGTTAAACCAACAATGTGTATATATACTATGTAACTACTAGCTTAGCCAAGTACATTTTTGTAATATATTGTATTGGGAAGGGCCGTAACTAATGTTGTTAGAACTTGTGGCACAACCCGTTTGCATATTATATGGCAATAAAATATGTTTAAATCAAATCAGTAAATTAAAACAAATAATTCATGAAAGACGCAATTGTGCACACCAAAGTTTACCAAACGAGGTGTTATATAGTATAATAAAGATGGCCATACAAATGGATCCTTCCAGTAGATACACTATGTTTTAATTTATCTCTTTCTTCAATCAAGTTGTAAAAGAAGATCCAAAACCTCAACTGTACATGCCACAAAACAAATTAGGAAATGTTTATTTGCATCCAATAAGTGTTCGAAACATTGTACGAATAGCTGGTAGAGGAAGTGGTGTGGTCTTAAAAATTCGTGAGATAATCAAAAACAAATTTTGGGCGAATGCTTGGCTATTCCTTACCATGGCATCCATTGATCACTGGTATACAATTATGAATGTTTGGTATAATACTAGGCGTACATAGTTCAAATAATAATACATATAGTATTTTGATGCAACGCATCATAGTGCTTAATATTATGGTGAAATTGACAAATGAGTAAATGTACATTTCTGATAATTCATCATCTGCAGCCAATAAACTTTTTCTGCACATATTTGCTATAGTTATTATCAACCTGAGGTTACATATACATGTACCACATGATATATATGTTGGCTGAAGTTTAAATTGTGTGCTTATTTGATCTTCCAGTTTAGTGTGATAAATACTTTGTTTACATTTTGTACTTTTCATCCAGTTTAGTTATTTAATATTGTGTTTATTTTTAAAAATATTTTTATTGCTAAGTTTAACTTGCGTTTATTGTTTTACTTCTTTAATCGTTCTGTACTAGGCAAGTACAATTTACTAGTCAACTAATTCTTTATGTTCATATTCATAAAAAATATAATTTGTTTTCTCATCTTTTTTTATATAGGATTTTAATCCATATATTTAGTGAGATGCATTTTACATTAGTTTTGTTGTCACGCTCTGATGATAATTTGCAGACTGTCAACCAATTCATGTATTCATGTATTTACATAGATATTTGACAAAATTCCTATATTTCTTAAGACCTCCTATATTCCCTGTATTTTCCTATATTTGGAGAGCAATTCCTATATTTTTGTTTGAAAGAGGATTTTATTGATAAAAACATGGTTAAATCATGGATTTTTTTCTTGCTAGCTACGTTCGCTCGACTAATGCTATTTTCTTCAACCACAACTCCTGCTTTTAATGTAATGAAAGCATTTTTTAATTTTAAAAAAATAATTCATTGATGCACATTATTATGTTTCTTAACTTCAATTTTTATAATAAATAGTAATGTACATCAGTGAAAAAGAAAATCAAAATTAAAGGGGCATATCGACGGTTTTATTCCAAACTTTTGACAAAAAATAAAAATGTCAAATATGTAGAAAACAAAACTCTTTAATTTATTCTTCATGGTGAAAAAATAAATGAATGGCAATATTATTACACTTTTCTTACCGAACGGTGTATAAAAGTATTAAAATGTAATATGTCTACGTAGACAATCTCTTTTTTCGTGCTTAATATTTGCCATTTCCCTCATAAAAATGGAAACAATTTTGACGAAAATATACATGCAGAACAAACTTCAAAAACAATGATTTGTGTCTGGTAAGTGATTTAGGAGTAATTGAAGGGAATTGAAGGGGACCCCCTGTAATGTGAAATCGAAATGGACTGATGCTGGGAACTTCTCGTCAATACCCGGTATACCGGTATTGACGAGCCAGTTCCCAGCATCAGTCCATTTCGATTTCACTTTATAGGGGGTCCCCTTCAATTCCCTTCAGTTACTCCTAAATCACTTACCAGACACAAAATTGTTTTTGAAGTTTGTTCTGCATGCATTAATCTTCATTCTTACTTAAAAATATTGAACATTATATTCGACATCTTACCTAGAATCATCTTCAAAGTTTACCCTGCGTTTCTTTATCCCTTCAGTATAGTAAATAAAGCAACAAAATCCCATAACTCCACTTTCACTTTACCAAGAGTTATGATTCATGCACTCTGCACATCCACTCTCTGCCCTTAATCAATGTTTCAAGTTTCATTTGATTCTGTCGAATGTTTTTTTAGTTGTTTATGGTTCAAACAATTTTTTCCTAAACTTGTATATACTGTATAGTAAATAAAGCCACAAAGTCCCATAAATCCACTTTTAGTTTTCCTAGAGTTATGGTTTCTGCACTTTATAAATCCACTCTCTGCCCTGTATCAGTGTTTCAAGTTTAAATTGAATTCCATAAATAGTTTTCGAGTTATTTTACAGACAAAAAATTCATTATATACTATATATTGATTAAGTAATTATTAAATCAAGGGCCATAACTCTAGTGTTACTAAAGCGATTCCAACTATACTTCGGCAAAAGCGAGTCCACATAGGGATAAACATTTGTACAAAATATTACGTGTATGTGACTTATGGTTACCAAGACATGGCTCCGAATGGACGCACGAACGGACGGGGGATAATAACATACAAACGTTTTCGTCAATCAATGTTCCTCAAGCAGTCAAGAAGGCTATTGGGTTCATTGTTTTTCCTGTCTGTATTTGGGTGTTTTGTTATGCAATTTAATAACTACACTGTTTGTTTTAATTAGAGTATATGGAACCTATGACCCGCCGTCAATATCCGGAGGGTAGTTTCGCAATTGCCACTGGAACACGTTTCCCCACAGGTTTTTTTCGTGTGCGGCGTTGCTACCTGAAGAAATATTTGATTCATATATACGTATCGGAATTTTTTTACGTTAGCAGTAAAACATATTTATCCGCATGTTTTTCAGGAATATTTATTCTTTTTATTTGTGAACCACAGTAGGTACTATGCAGTGTACGTACATCTGTATGTTTTTCTAAAAAAAGTGTTTCTTTTGCGGAATATTAGGATTCGTAAAATATCTTACTTGTACCATTGTTAGCCTACTTTTTCTTATACATTGTATGATTGTTTTAATAACGACTGCATTAGACGACGTATTCATAATGACTAAAAACCCGACATATTCCTTCAATTTTTTTTTGCTTTTCTTTGAGTAAAGAAATAATTTATTTTCGGACGAAGTGAGGGAGAAAATAAAATACTACAAACAATACCAGAAATCAAAATCATGAATCGCTCATGATGGTTTAGAAGTCTAGGACATATATGTAGGTCCTATGCCAAAGATTTCATATATTAACATATACTTACTTATGAAAAGTAACTATTAAAAGCGTACGCCTAATCCGTTTCTTCCTTGAAACCGCCTATGGAAAACATTCGTACGAACAGAAATGTGTGAAACACACTACTAAAATTTATAAAAATACTTTAATAGCACATTTAAATACTGTTTACAAGCTTCGGAAATGATGCCAATGTCAGTGTAACATTTACGACAAAGTAAGGTTGTTGCAATTACCTAAATACAATTATAAATATTATAAATATAGTGTAGTAGCAAAATCCAACACTTTCCAAAGCTTCGGAAATGATGACAATGCCACTGTAACATTTAGGACAAGGTGTTGTAACTTTTGTTACAAGTAAATATAGTGTAACAGATAGCGTAGACTTTGTAACTTTTATTACAACTACATTTTGTAACATTTGCGGTAAGATTGTAACAGATAGCTTTTAGTGTAACATCTAGAACACAAATTGTAACTTTTACGGACGGCTACAACAGATAGCGACGTTGTAACAAATGGGGTTCCTACACACAGCAAAATAAAAACAAATCTGCGACAAGTGAAGTCGCATTCTACAGCATTTAGGATATCTCACATCACACGCTCCTGCAGTATTTGAACGATAGTGAAATACAGTAAATATGTATAGAATAGAGCATGAATATTGCACGTGTACGGGGAGATAATGCACTCGCTCACGCTCACTCACGCTCGTGCATTATCGTCCGTACACGTGCAAGACTCATGCTCTATTGTATTTGTACCACAATAACTAACATATGCTGTGTATATCCTCGGGTATTACACGATGCATAGTGTGTGTTTAGGCTATTGTGGTACAAATGTGTATTGTACCACAATATCCTAAATACACACTATGCCTCGTGTAATACATATATAGGTCACCAGGCTTCTAATGATTTTTTTTAAATCTTTAAATTACACCCATTTTGGAGTTATTTTCACATTTTCAATGTAAAATACAATACACACAGTATTGACATGGAGATCGAAAATAAAATTAGCTCAGTATCTACTTTTATATATGTATTCTACTGTTGAAAAACAAAAAAAATATTCTATAGCAAAAGGATAAATTCTACTCAGAGCTACCCTTACCCCTATTTTGCTGACAACAAAAAATGATCACAAATGACGGAAAAAATATGAAGAAAACAACATTTTGTTTTAAATGTGATTAGTTACCATCTTAAATCCTACATTATATCCATATCTACTAGAATGCAAAAAATGAAATAATTATGTTTTTCAAATAAAACTATGATTTAAAAAATAAAATGTTTAGACTTGAAGATCTCAAAACTTGCCCAGTCACCATCCTTAAAAACACATTCTTACTAACGCAATATGTACACTACATGGACAATATATACACTACATGGACATTGTAAAGCTTTAACAGCTTGCTTAATTACAACATGAGCATTGATGGATTAGTCCTTTGTCCGTGTGTATGTGTATGCAGTGAGGCTTGATTACACTTTTTTATTTGAATATCTTTGCTATATTGATTATTATCTAAGGTACTAAGGTATAGCTATGTAATACGTTGCTAAGGTATAGCTATGTAATAGGTTGCTAAGGTATAGCTATGTAATAGGTTGCACTTTACTTTTATGCAGAAAACAAACACGTACATAAACACTATGTTGATTCTTTATTGTATGTTAGAACTGAAAACAACGACACCAAAAAACAAATAAGGAAAACCTGTTTCTATATTTTAATACTTTTACTGCAGATGGGCATCATCATCCATCCCGGAGTTGTATAACATCATTGTGTCATGCTGTTGTATGCCTGACACTGAATTACAGCTATACCTAGACATGATCTTTCCATTCCCCGCAGCTCCCGTTACCCCCACCCACACCCTCCTTTCTGTTCAAGCAGAGTACACAGAGTACTCAAATGCCAAATTGCGGAACCAATTTTCCGTAGTAGTTTCGTATAATATTTTTTAAAATATCTTAACATTGTATGGTTTAAAACATGTTGCCTTATATAAGCCTCGAACCAAAGGCGCAGTTGGTTTGTTGCGGTATTAAATGGTATATAACAAATGCACCGATCTGCAATCTGATTGGTTCCGATAATTTGGCATGTAAGCGATCTCTACAACGTTACAACACTATTTTAAGCACAAATACAACGTGTATACATTACTGAAGTCCGAAAATAGATCGAACAAACACAATGTAAATATAAGGATTGATTTCGAAATATATTGATTTTCAACTTTAAAATTCTAGTTTAAACTAGCTTATTGTTTTTTCATAGCCCCTAGAAAGATCAATATATCGAATTAAATATTTAAATACAAAATAGCCACTTGTACATCGGTCTATACAAGATAGTGTCTTGTTAATCGGACTATACAAAATAACATAAACATATGACTTTAAAACACAATGACTTAAACATCGGACTTTAAAACACAATGACTTAAACACCGGACTTTAAAACACAATGATTTATACATCGGACTTTAAAACACAGTGACTTATACATCGGACTTTAAAACACAGTGACTTATACATCGGACTTCAAAACACAATGACTTATACATCGGACTTTAAAACACTGTGACTTATACATCGGACTTTAAAACACAGTGACTTATACATCGGACTTTAAAACACAGTGACTTATACATCGGACTTTAAAACACATTGACTTATACATCGGACTTTAAAACACAATGACTTATACATCGGACTTTAAAACACAATGACTTAAACATCGGACTTTAAAACACAATGACTTAAACATCGGACTTTAAAACACAATGACTTATACATCGGACTTTAAAACACAATGACTTAAACATCGGACTTTAAAACACAATGACTTATACATCGGACTTTAAAACACAGTGACTTAAACATCGGACTTTAAAACACAATGACTTATACATCGGACTTTAAAACACAATGACTTATACATCGGACTTTAAAACACAGTGACTTAAACATCGGACTTTAAAACACAATGACTTAATTAAACATCGGACTTTAAAACACAATGACTTAAACATCGGACTTTAAAACACAATGACTTATACATCGGACTTTAAAACACAGTGACTTAAACATCGGACTTTAAAACACAATGACTTAATTAAACATCGGACTTTAAAACACAATGACTTAAACATCGGACTTTAAAACACAATGACTTATACATCTGACTTTAAAACACAGTGACTTAAACATCGGACTTTAAAACACAATGACTTATACATCGAACTTTAAAACACAATGACTTAAACATCGGACTTAAAAACACAAAGACTTAATTAAACATCGGACTTTAAAACACAGTGACTTAAACATCGGACTTTTAAAACACAATGACTTAAACATCGGAATTTAAAACACAATGACTTATACATCGGACTTTAAAACACAATGACTTAAATATCGGACTTTAAAACACAATGACTTAAACATCGGACTTTAAAACACAGTGACTTATACATCGGAGTTAAACACCGGACTTTAAAACACAATGACTTAAACATCGGATTTTAAAACAAAATGACTTATACATCGGACTTTAAAACACAATGACTTAAACATCGGACTTTAAAACACAATGACTTAATTAAACATCGGACTTTAAAACACAGTGACTTATACATCAGACTTTAAAACACAATGAATTATACATCGGACTTTAAAACACAATGACTTAATTAAACATTGGCCTTTAAAACACAGTGACTTATACATCGGACTTTAAAACACAGTGACTTATACATCGGACTATTAAACACAATGACTTATACATCGGACTTTAAAACACAATGACTTATACATCGGACTTTAAAACACAGTGACTTAAACATCGGACTTTAAAACACAATGACTTAATTAAACATCGGACTTTAAAACACAATGACTTAAACATCGGACTTTAAAACATAGTGACTTAAACATCGGACTTTAAAACACAATGGCTTAATTAAACATCGGACTTTAAAACACAATGACTTAAACATCGGACTTTAAAACACAATGACTTATACATCTGACTTTAAAACACAATGACTTAAACATCGGACTTTAAAACACAATGACTTATACATCTGACTTTAAAACACAGTGACTTAAACATCGGACTTTAAAACACAATGACTTATACATCGAACTTTAAAACACAATGACTTAAACATCGGACTTTAAAACACAAAGACTTAATTAAACATCGGACTTTAAAACACAGTGACATAAACATCGGACTTTTAAAACACAATGACTTAAACATCGGAATTTAAAACACAATGACTTATACATCGGACTTTAAAACACAATGACTTAAATATCGGACTTTAAAACACAATGACTTAAACATCGGACTTTAAAACACAGTGACTTATACATCGGAGTTAAACATCGGACTTTAAAACACAATGACTTAAACATCGGATTTTAAAACAAAATGACTTATACATCGGACTTTAAAACACAATGACTTAAACATCGGACTTTAAAACACAATGACTTAATTAAACATCGGACTTTAAAACACAGTGACTTATACATCAGACTTTAAAACACAATGAATTATACATCGGACTTTAAAACACAGTGACTTATACATCGGACTATTAAACACAATGACTTATACATCGGACTTTAAAACACAATGACATATACATCGGACTTTAAAACACAGTGACTTATACATCGGACTTTAAAACACAGTGACTTAAACATCGGATTTTGAAACACAGTGACTGGTACCTCGGATTTTGAAACGCAATGACTGTAGCCTCGGTCACCCGGCCCGTTTCTGATTTCGTCCTTACGCTGTGCTACACAGATCAAGAATCATATCAGCAAGTATAAGACATATGCATTATACGGTCTAGCTGGCAGAGACTAACACCGGACTATACAAAATAGTGAATTGTTAGCTAGTATATGCTGGTTAGAGGCCACTTATTAACATACTTGCTTCTAATTAAATTGTGAAGTTAATAAATTGAATATTGTCAAGTAAAAACATAGTTGTCACGAAATTAAATGAACAACACACGGACGAAAAACATGCGGCAAGTTATGATACAACATTTATTTGATTGTCAGTAAAGTCCTTGTGATAATTTCTTTCTTTCTTTTACATTATTGTTTTCAGAAGAACTTATGTTCATCTATTTTTTCTTCTTACAACTTTCTCATATACATATCTATTGATTGATATGTAATATAAACTATATTTTGTAAGTTTCGGTGGAAATAAGTAAATGTGTTGCTGTAGATGTCATGAGTATATAAGATACGATTCTAGCCAATTTCTGATTTGAGTATCAAAGCACACATGTTGTTTTGTGGTTTTAAAATGTAGAATGGCTCATTTGATGTCATCGCTACTTTACACGTTATGAAAGGAGCGCTTTTAATATTATTTTATCAGGCGTGCAATGATTCTTTTGTGTGGAAACTGTCTAAAGAGTTGCCATATAATTGAACGAACAGGGTGTCTGAATGGTGAGACGGCGACAGCGCGAGGACAGCAAAATAATGATGAAGTAGTAGTCAATATTGAATAATACCTCCGAACAGAACGACTCTAAATAAAGAGTGAACACACCTACCAAATTAATGTAATTCATAATTCATAATGTGTTTATTTCTGCATCTACACATTATATCATCATTAAATCTTGTACCTACAAAGCAAACTTTTTGTTCATAGTAAAATCATATTTATCATTCGGACACCCCCGACAAACATTTTGTTCATAGTAAAATGATATTTATCATTCGGACACCCCCGACAGCTGCAGAGCATTAATTTTCCTACGGCTTTTTTGAGTTCCCTACTATATAGAATGGCTGCGAACCGTCTATTAAAATATTGAACAACTAGAGGACTTACCAGGTAACTTAAAAAAATATATACATGAAAAGATCTATAGCGACACACACATTTAGAACCAAGGTGGAATAGAAAGACAGCATGATCTTATTATTTTAAACACCCAAATATATCATTCTGCCAAGTCTCTGAGTTGTCAACTCTAACTTTCTGCCAAGTCTCTGAGTTGTCAACTCTAACTTTCTGCCAAGTCACTGAGTTGTCAACTCTAACTTTCTGCCAAGTCATTGCGTAGATGCTTTGTGGTTTTCTAGGATTTTGTTTTATTCATATATACATGATCATATTTGTGTTTTATTTATATTGCCTATTAATGCTGCCTCGTTATTAAGAGGATATAGTCTGGTCTTTTTTGTTTTTGTTTTACACTGCGCCGTTTTGTTTGGGATGGAAATAGGGTATGTGTGAGAAGAAACAGATTTAAAACCCCAGCGGCCAGTTTTGCCACTGAAGTTCCAAGGCGGTAGTCCTATTGTCATCCATTGATTCGCAGCCTTACTCGAATGTAATACGCAAGTTTCCATACCTGCGTATCGCATCGCGCCTTAGATTCCCACCAAAACAAATTAGCATTCAAAATCAAAGTTATCATCCAAATGTTGCAATGTTATTCAGCCGATTGCACCATCAATAGTTTATTTACATGAAAGCATTGATAAAGCGTCATCTTCATTGTAAAAAAACAAACACTCAACGCAAGTTATACATCAACACGTGTGGGTAGCGGCCATATTGTTTACATAGCAACAGTGAACTATTTTCTCTGCCGTTGCCTTTCGGCGATCAAAATGTCAATATTTTGAACATACCGAAGCGATGCGGGATCCCGAATAATGACGGGATTGGCCGAAACGGTCGAGAAACCTGGACAAACTATCGACAGATGATAATTTCTAGCCGCTATAATTTACACTTTTAAAAAGCGAAATTGTATTCTACAAGAGGTATAAATATGCCTTCACGGAATTCATTCCCCGTTTTTTGAAAAAATCTCTGTTGTTCTTGTTAAAAGAAATAAAAGTAGAGTATACTCACGTTTGTTGATAAAAACCGCGCTTTCGCTCCTTCTCGGAAGTGGTTTTCGCCCAGTGTTCAGTGTTCTACTTTTGGTTGTTGAGCGAATGTTTACAAGGCGTGGTTGGGTTATAAGGTGTATTGTTTTCCAGTCGTGGCCGGGAATGTTGAAAGTTGCTTTGATTAGAGCAATCGATTACTTTATTAGATATAAAAAAATCGATCATTAATTGTAATACAAGATTACATTGATAACGTTGTATACTAAGTGCATTAGTTAACGGTGAGATGATACACATGTGTGTATGCCGAGGCGTATACATGGAGTTGTATGATATGTATACATTGCTACGTATCATAATTAGAGAGTGGCTCACATATATTTACAAGATAATTATTTGTTTATGTAATGATAAGTGTATAAGATGGTTGTGTTAAAGAACCGACATCTAAAAGTATGTATTATTACAGCCTAAGCCTCCCGGAGTCGAGCTAAGCCTTTAGGGTGCTTAGACCCTCGAGGTGTTTTAATGCATAACGTAACGAGCGGTGGACATGGTCCCCTAGCCTCGGTCACCCGGCCCGCTTCTGATTTCTTCGTTACACTATGCTACACGGATCCAGAACCAGGGCCTGGGGAAAATAGGACGTTTAAAATCGCCCTCTCTTTCTGGGCGATTTTGGTGAGATTTTTAGAGATTCAACGAGACTTTCAAAAAAAATATTTTTAAGTTAATTTAATAATATTTTCTTATTTTTAACTTATGAGAAGCAGCAAGTGACGTTAAACAGTTTAACTGCTGCATCAACAATTGACGTTGTACTTGTTTTTACAACATGACGTCACGATAACGTTGGCTTTAAGAGCGCGAAAAAAAAACGCGCGAATAAATTGTGCTAATCGCCAGTGGGCGCTTTAATTGGCCTAATCTGCCCAGACCGATATCTGCAAGTAAGACATATGCATGATACGGTCTAACGCGCCGAGACTAATGGTCCCCGTACCTGGACAACATGGTCCCCGTACCTGGACAACATAGTCAGGTTCTCATAGGAGCAACAAACCAACCCCGGGATACGTGGTGAATCCGTCATCAGACCTCACTGGAGGAACCTTACCCCACAACCTCGGTGGAGGTTATCCATCCAGTCATCAACCCTTATAAAAGGCTTTTGATGGCAATCACCGATCATTGGAGTCGTTTGTTCATAAACTAACGCGCATCAAATACAACGCGTTAATTCATCATTCTTTATATCGTTTGTGATCATCAACATTGTTTAACTTCAACAACACTTTAGTGTCAAATATAGACAGTCGATATATTCAGCATTTGTGTTAATACTACGAACGTCTTATAAATTCATGAGAACAGTCTGTTTCATTTTTCATCTTGTTCTTGTAATTCGCTTATTTTTCTTGAAAATTGTATATATATTTAACATATTTCAAAAGTTGCATTAAACTGATGTAAATGCAGTCATTGACATTGATTCTTTCCTGAGTAAGTCCTAACCACTAGGGTCATCTTGCGACAACTGGTTTTCAAAGTAGTGGGATTTTGGGCGACTACGGAGGGAAAGAATCAATAAGTGATCTTTATTATGATACACAAAATAAAAGAAGTGTATGATAATGGACCTTTGGAAACGGCCGAACACGACACATACGAAATATTGCAGTCTCGGTTTGATTGTTCATGAACGGTAGTGAAATATGCTAGCTACCGCTCACGCCCTCTAGCCCCGGGTTGAGCAGAGCTCAATATTCATAAAATCAATAGTACATAATTTTAACCATCCCGAAGATGGCATGCATATGGCGGTGGACATAGAGATGTTCCTCCCCCATGTCCAGTCCCAGTATCTAATAACAAAATGCTATGCCCCGAAGAGCGAAATAAACAAAATGGAATTTAGTTGGGAGCAGCGGTTTTGAAGCCTGCATATCACAAGTAACAGCCAAAAGACTAAATTAAAAAGCAGACAACATATCCAAAGAGTGGTTAAATAAATCTCTACTTATCATTTGAGAAATGTGTACCAAACTCTGACACATCAAGGCGACTGGAGAGAATCACGGCCACAACTTGGAAGAACAAGTGCAAGAAAGGTCAAGAAATGACGTGGGTAGGGTGAGTCCAGACTGTTGTTGTGTACGTTCTTTCCTTGGCACGAGGTCGCTTTGCCTACACGATTGGGCCTACGGCACGTTTTGCTCCATAAATTGGGTTTGTTTTTACCTCCCTTGATTATAACAATCTTATCCATTGAGATTGGCGAACAAGACATTCTACTCATTTTGTGACACTCGAGTATAATTATATTGAAGGAAGTGGTAAATATATAGAGGATCTTAAACGAGTTCCCATTTCATTTAATATTTATGAAACGAGTTATGAATTATTTTAATTTTAACGAGCCTTTTGGCGAGTTAAAATTAAAAAGAATTCATAACGAGTTTCATAAATATTATATGGAATGGGAACGAGTTTAAGATCCTTTTTATCACATAACATTGCAATCAAATTAGTAAAAATTAATTCAGAATGACATAGAACCGTCAGGACGTCAGACACACTTTAGCGCCAAAACGTCATGAAATATGTGACGTCGTAACGTCGCGTCTCACATATAACGTTGCGTATAAAAGAGTTCGTGTTTTACATCTTTACAAAATAGCAGTTTTATGCCAACTTTTTAACAAACCAACAACAATGTTTTGTATAACGTGCATTATTTTTATAAGCTGTCACAAATAATAAGTTTATGACTCAGATCTGGGTGAATTTATAATAAATAAAATAGTTTCAGTTAATAAACTTGCGTAGTGTTACAGGTTTAAATCAACCAATCAAAATCGTTCCAGGTTGTATAACACGTGTGTCATACCATATAATATTAAATGGGTGTTCGACACTGCTAACAAGGGACGTTATGTGATAAACATGTACATGCTATACACATTTCTAATAGACTATGATTGTTTAAGGTTTATGTCCCAAATCAAATATAGATAGTTTATGTAGTGTATATGTTTTGCGGAAGCTATATAACCGTTAAGAATTAGCGTGTGTACTAATGTGTATGTAAACTTGTCCTATGATGATGCCCAGGAATTTACTAAGGACATGGTGACTTTCCATTAGTAGAATAGTTAGTAGAGTAGAAGCATTAGTGACGTGTATTTTAGTTAGTATTGCACAATGTCCATAACCATGACGTCCTTAAAGAAAAGAAACTTACGCAGATGGGTAAGGAGTTAGGTTATGATGGAGATGAGCTTAGAACCGTTGTTAAAGGCGAACAGGCTAGGAAAAGGGAAGTTAGACTAAAGGAAATAGATGCTGCGAAATATAGTGTGAATTCGAGAAGTGAGATGAAGAAAGTAGAATAGCTAAAGAGAAGCTAAAATTAGAAAGTAGATTAGCAACAGAGAAGCTAGAATTAGAAAGCAGATTGATGAAGGAGAAGCAAGTGTCAGATAAAGAGCAGATATAACTAGCAAGGCAGTTAGAACAGGAGAGGTTCGAAACAGATGGTAGACTAGCTAAGGCTAAGATGGAGATGGAGATGGAGAAAGCAAAAATACATCATTAGTTAGCTTTAGAGTTGTTAGTAACTAAGAAAGATAGTGGGGACAGTAAAACTGTAGGTAATGATAGTTATTTGGGAAAGGTAAATGGTCCGAAGTAACCATACTTTGATGCTGACAAAGATAACATGGACAGTTATTTGTCACGGTTTGAACGTCACGCAGAGTTACAGGAATGGACTAAGGATAAGGGGGCAGTTCATTTAAGTGCATTATTGAGAGGCAAGGCCTTAGATGTATTTTTTAGATATACCAATAAAGTTTAGATTATTTTGACTATGATAAGTTAAAGAATGCTCTGCTAAAGAGATATGAGTTAACTGAAGAAGATTTTAAAAGGCGGTTTAGAGCTTGTTTACCTGAGAAAGGTGAGTCATTTATTCAGTTAATTAGTTGGTCTCGACATTACTTAGATAGGTAGTTAGAGTTAGGGAAGGTAGCGCAGACGTATCAAGACCTTAAAGATTTCTTGTTGCGGGACCAGCTATTCAATGTCTGTAGTAGAGATCTGTTCTTACTTCTAAAAGAAAGGAAATTAGCTAGTGTAGACGAAATGTCAACACAAGCAGATCAGTTTGCCGAGGCTAGAGATGGAGCTCATAATGTAGAGTCGAAAGACAGGACGTTTAGAGATAGGCAAGGGGACGATCATAGTAATAAGCAGAAAGTACAGAGTGGTGACCATAGAAGTGGAGGTAGTTCAATGGGTGCTAGAGGTAGCAATAGTGAGAACAACCTAGGCGTTGTCGTCACTGTAATGGGAATTATGCTTCATATAAGTGTAGAAAAGCAGTGAAAGTATCCGCTGTCGTAGACAGTTGGAAGTGACAGTAGTAATGTAGAGAGCAATGTAGGTAGTCAGAACCAAGGTTTTAACAATCCTTGTAGTTTCGGTAGAGGTAGAAAAGGTCAAAACCGAGATAGAGGTAAAGGCAGAGGTAGTAATAGTCCGGTTACTAAAACTGAGAATAGTAGCTATTGTATTAAATCGGATGGTCTCTTTTCGTATGCAAACCTTGCAACAGCAGATGGTCGAGTTAATGGTAAGGACGTACTTGTATTGAGGGATACGGGTTGCACCGGTGTAGCAGTTAAGCGTAGTTTAGTTACGGATGACCAGTTGATAGGTAAACAGTCACCGTGTATGTTGTTAAATAAGTACATAGTGTACGTGCCAATAGCGAAACTAGATGTAGACCTTTCTTTAATGGAACTACAGAGGCACTATGTATGGACGACCCGATGTACGATTTAACGATAGGGAACATAGAAGGTTCAGTACTTCCGGTAGTGTCAGATTTTAGGAGTAGCATGAGTAATGCAGTAGACTAGCTCAGGCTTATAGAAAATTAAAGGTTCCCTCAGCCGTAGGTGATATTTCTGGAGCGGAGTTTATAGAAGCACAAACTCTAGACGAGTTACTAGATCCTTGTAGAGTGAAGGCCAGGGGTATTGTAGTTAAGAAGTGTAAAAAGTCCGGTAGTTCTAAGTTCGTCAATAGGAAGAGTTTATTGTACAGAGAATTTGAAGATAGTGGTGGTAGACAGTTTCACCAATTAGTGGTACCTACCCAGTATAGAACGACAGTGCTTAAGGTAGCTCGCGAGTCGATTATGGGAGGTCATTAAGGTGTAAAGAAAACGTCAGATAAAGTGTTGGCAGAGTTTTATTGGCCAGCCTTTAGTGGAGATGTAACTAGGTAGTGTAGGCCCTGCGATGCAAAGGACAGTACCGAAAGGTCGAGTGACCAATGTACATTTAGGTCAGATGCCAATGATAGATACATCATTCAAATGGGTAGCCGTAGACATGGTTCGGACCAATATTTCCAGTGTCGGATAGGAAAAAATAGGTATATTTTAACCATGGCAGATTATGCAACTAGGTATCTATCGGCAGTAGCATTGCCCTCAGTTGAAACTGAGGGAGTAGCTGAGACATTATTCGATATGTTCAGTAGGCTGGGTGTACCAGAGGAAATGCTGACTGATTGTGGGTCGCAGTTTACGTCAGAACTTATGGTTGAAGTTAGCAAGTTATTGTATTTGCGTCAAATCACGACAACACCGTATCACCCTATGTGAAACGGGTTAGTCGAGCGATTTAACAACACGTTAAAGCAAATGTTACGGCGTATGTGTACAGAGAGACACACAGATAGGGACAAGTATCTCAATGCTTTGTTACTTGCATTTAGAGAGGTTCCACAAGAGAGGATTTTCTCCGTTTTAGTTATTGTACGGTAGATCACTTAGAGTTCCCATGAGGATTCTTAGAGAGATGTGGGCAGGTGAAATAGATAGGATGAGGTTAAGACTACATATCAGTATGTGTTAGATCTTGAGGAGAAACTAGAGGATACTTGTAAGATAGCTCAGAATCAGTTAGTTAAGGCAAGTGCCAAGTACAAACGGTACTATGACCAGAAAACTAGAGCTAGGAGATTTAAGATAGATGACAGGTGTTAGTGTTACTCCCGACCAACAATAAGTAGCAGAGAAACGAGAGGAGTAGTATAGAAAGGGGCGGTATGGGCGCAGTTTTCCTCGCAGGGAATGAGAAAAACTAGTGAATATGCCAGGGGGGGACTCAAGCGTAACTCTCATTTGTACCACTAAGATCTAAGTGTAAGCCACGCCTAAGTCAACACCAACATATTTCAACAGTTTTCTCAAGCAACCCCGCTCTGGAAAACTCCGCCTCATACCGCCCCTTTCTATACTACTAATCAATCCGGTTGTCAGTTTAATAACATAACATTTGCAACTCGTTAAGAAAAGTCAGATGGAACCGGGCAGTAGTCTTCATCATCGCTCTGCATATCATTTTTTACCATGGAGTATTTTATTTTCCTACACTTTGCTATTTTGTATTTCATTTCAAGAAGCTCTTCTCTGTTACTATCCAGCTCACGTTCATAATTATCCATTTCGACCAGCAATCTTTTTCGCTTATTGACTTTGCTCTTTTTGGTGTCCATAAAATCATCACGGACTACCTCATATTCTACTTGGAGCTGCTTACTTCTCATCAAGTCACTTCTGTATTTATCTTTTAAATTGTTAAGTTTTCTGCAAACCTTTTCTAATCTTTCTTGTTCCATTATATGATAATACTATATATAATTATTTTTAAGCCTCTTATTTAATATTTTCAATATCCTTAAATGGAACCCAACTATTAAAATCCTCATTGTAACCCTTCCATTTAATCAACGCTTGTTTCTTTTTGTAATCACGTCTTATAACTTTTTCAATTCTGAATACTTCTTGATCAGCTTTTATCATTTCTAATTCATAGAAGCTTCCGTCAATGTTTTCGTTGTTTAAATCTTTTATTTTGTATGTCACAGGATTTGTATATTGAATTTCATCAACAACAAATATTTCTTCGGTCCAATTCGGGGTATAACCTTTCTCAAACGTTCTTTTATATTTGCTGATTCTAACTTTATCTCCAATTTTAAACTTTGGCTTAATTTGATTACTTTTCATCTTTCCATACAAGTTGAAATACACTGTTCCTTTATTTTTCTCATCACTGGCCTCAATCGGCGTCATTTTAATACTCCGATGTTTTGTGTTATTATACTTATCAACCATCGCCTGAAGCACGTCTAAATATGTATTTGTATTGTTTGCTGTGAAATATTTCCACATCTTTTCTTTTAATGTTCTGTTAAATCGTTCAATTACTACAGCTTTTCCGAAATTAAAAGTGTGATACATTTTGATATTATTATCATCAAGGAATTGCTTAAACGTCTTGTTATAAAACTCCACACCTTGGTCAACCCACAACAATTTACACTGTCTTTCTGTATTGATTATCTGTTGAAACGCTTTAGTAATTTCTAAAACAGTTTTATTTGGAACTGGTACAACCCAAGCATATTTGCTAAACACATCAATAACAGTAAGCAAATATTTAGTACCTTTATTGTACTTTGAAAACGATTGCATATCAACCAAATCAGCAGACCATATTTTATCAATTTCATTAACAATCACACGGCGTTGAGTGAACTTTCTTCGTATAGGTTTATGAAGTTCATCTGCTAACTTGTCAGTCCATTTCAACGCCTTTTCTAGTTTTTTGAGTCCCCAAGACCAAGTTTATATTTTGTACTAATAACTGGTTTTACTATCAAATTCTTAGCGATCTTTTCTCCAATAGTTTTAGACTTACTAGATTTCAAACCAGCAAGCATGTTTTTATCACACGTTGATTTATTACTAGGATTTTCGTCATAGCAATAATCATGATCTTTGCAAACAGCATCTAACTCATTTACCGGCTCTCCACTATCAAGTGGATTACCAGGACCGCAATATTTATAACCAGGAAGAGTTAGCCCCTTTTTGGGTAGCAAAGGGAGCAAAGCTTTATGAATATCAATATTTCCACCTTCTGTGTTTTTAACAAATTTTGTTTTAGTAATACCGCAAGATGCACAAGTTGCTCTTAACATTTTCTACCATTTTTTGCTAAAACATACTTAGGATCAATATTTTCAGTAACCTTTTTTTCTTTTATGCAATAACTCATATATAATATGATTAGATTAAACTTCATTTACAAAATATGATGTTATGATGTTTTCATTTTCTATCGGCTTGTAAGGTTTTAGCATTGTACAAAGAATATCGTACACGCTATTTCCTTCTTGCAACTTTTTGATAAAGTACAAACAGAAATATCCGCAAAGGACACTTGTTTTATCTTGATATTGGATGGTGTTGTATTTTATATCAGGTATGTAAGTTAAAACTTCTTTTGGTGGGCTCAAGCCAAACGGATCGAAGTAATAATTATCATAGTAACAAGTCCAGTGTGTACCAGGTCCAATATAATCATCAAGATTAATAATACCACATTCTTGTTTATTTTGTTTTGTTGGTAATTTGTTCTTGCTAAACACTCCCCTGAATTTTTGTATACCTAGCTGCTTAACCCATTGTATTATATCTAAGTTAGAGATATGTTCATTTTTAAATTTTTTTTTTTTTTTATAAATGGGATACTTCTATATGGCCTGATTTGTGAGTCTACTTGTAAACCGTATCCTCTTCTATCTACTTGCAAACCTTTTCCAGTCAAACCACTAATAAGAGATCCAATCAATGGAATTCCTAATGATGCAAGCATTCCAAGAAATCCTCCGTCCTGCTGTTGTTTTTTAGTTAGTTTAACAGGGCAGTGACCTTTTGACTTTGCTATCTTCTTTCTTTGTGCAAGTGTTAATTTATTTGATTTTAGAAGTTTTGGTTTTTTGTCACTAGGAACAGTTTCTGTTACCTCTTGCTGTTTTTCATCACTGGGAACAGTTGTCGTTTTATTACTAGAAGCACATGCCAGTACGTCTTGCAATTGTTTGTTTGTTAGTTTAATAGTGCAGGAACCTTTTGACTTTGCTATTTTATTTTTTTGTGCAGCTGTTAATTTATTTGATACGAGAAGTGTTTGTTTTTTTATCAGCAGGAACAGTTACCATTCCATTTCCAAATATTTTACCAATACCAGTACTTGCCAGACCACTAAGTGCCCCAGTTGCTAGAGGCCCTAATATCTTTGGAGCAAATTTAGCAACTGTTGGTAAAATTGTTTTAGTTAACAAACCAGCTAATGCACCTAAAAAGCCTCCATTCTTGGACTGAGATCTCATTTGCGATTTTGATATATTTATGTCTAATCCCCGTCCATCAGATTTAGCTTTGTTAATATTGTTAATCTGGGTAGCTGTTAGCAGCAAAGGAAAATTCCCAGTTAGTTGGTTATTTTTTAACCTGAGTGTTAATTCACTCCTATCCTCATAAGCCCTCGCTAGACTCTGTTTTTGCCCATCTGATAAATTTACTGAATAATTTACGTAAGTCATATATATTATAAGTTAGATTAAACAATAACTAGTTCATTTCCAACAGTATCAATAACAACATCTACTTCATAGAGAACCAGAGCATAAGCTTTATAAGGAGCTCCTGGAGCTATATTTAATTTATATCTCAAATTTAGTTGTTTTGGATCAACACGGACCTCATTTCCCTTGTAACCTAAATCGAAATATATCATTCCAAAGAGATTTTTAAAATTACCCACATTGAGTAATGTTCCAGTGTTTTTATCATTTTTCTTGTAAGAATAATTAATAACATCTCTGATTATTCTTATAATATTATCATAACTGTATTCAGTTTCTGGATAATAAACTCCATTTCCAACTTCCAATCTGGCTGTTTGCAAATAAGAAGCAGCATCACCAGCATTTAGTTTAAAAGTATCCAAAAGGTGAGGATTTCGCTCTTGGTGTGAACTCTTGTCTGACCTTTGCAAATACACAAACACATGTTTGGGATTTTTAACACCAGCCGTTATTCTAAATACAGATTCAGTTAGTTGAGAACTTTCGCTTTCTTGTATCATTTCACGGAGGTAAGTCCATCTTGTTGATGTCATATGATTTGTCATTACATAACTTAAACCATCTGAGTTAAATATCATTCTGGGTATCCACAAAACTAATTTATTAATAACTACACGACCATCATCACCATTTGATTTGAAAATTAACACATTATCATTTGTCAGTTGCAAGCTAATTTGAATTTGACCAGGAGGAAGCATGTTTGTTTCCAAACCTCCAAAGAAGGAATATTTGTTTAATTGAATTATAGAGTCAACTATTTGATTAGTTATGATTAAAGCATGACGAGCAGTAAATCCTGAATTATAACCAGCCTGATCTCGAGATTCTGCTGCAGTCGTGGTATCTAAATAAAAGTATTCATTTGTTCCGGTTGTTTTTGCATAATCGTCAGAAATTTCAAGCAAGCTTTTAACAAATCTGTGAAGATTATTTCCATCGTAAACTATTTTTCCATTTTGCCTTACTTGCATTTGATCAATCAGTGAAGCTGCATCGTTAATTAAAGCAATTCTGTCAGCATCTGCGAAATTGGCTCCATCAGCAACTTTGTTTACTTGAAAACTGATTTCAAAATATGCATTATACCAATCAAAGTAAGAACTTCTATCATTTATTGTAAACTGGTAACCACTTTTCATTTGTCTGGTATTATCTCCTGGTCTTGTTATGGGGGTATCTAACTGAATAGGTACATGTTCATATCTATTATTATATTGATTACTTCGAAACATCTATGTATACTAGTAATAATTTATTTTTTATTAATTAATCGATTAATTCTCGCATTAATATTTTTGGTTCCTCTTCCGGATAGTAATCTGTTAATTTTTGCATTTACATCTTCTTCAATTATATCATCAGCCGCAACTTTAGCTACATCTTTTGTAGCAGCTTTTGTAAGTTCTTTTAAAATCATCTCACCTTTTGGTTTAGGTTAAATAACTGAAACTAATTTATCAGCAGCCATTTTTCCTACTTCGTCTCCAAGTTTTTTAGAACCGCTTTCTATGATTTGTTTGCCAGCAGTTTCTAATGCTTTCTTGCCTGCTGTTTTCACAGACTCGCTAAATATCTTTGATCCGACTTTTGAAAGAATGTCAAATATACCTGCCCCGTCAGCTAAAGCTGGACCGGCAGCTTTACCAGCTCCAGTTAATCGGTCAACTTGAGTATATGTTCCCGTGCTAGTGTCATAAACTCTTTTTTAAACATGCCATATAACTTATGTTACATTAATTCCTTCAAAACAAAACGAAATGATGTGTGGACACCATTAAGATTAATAATCTTGCCAGAGAAATCCGTAATGTAAATATTAATACTGTTAATGATTGTTTTGTTTACTTCACAGAACCCGACTCTTATCGGTTCGTCTTTGAAAGGATATGATCTCGTAAGATCAGCTGTACTTATTTCATAAATGACATCTCCGTATGATCCATCAACAATAGAATTACTTATCAAATCACAGTGTATATACAACGTATCGATAGAATTTGTTATGTTCGGTGTCACAGTTCCAAATTTAGTTTCTCTAATAACCGCATCTTTGTCAAACCCGATCAAGACATGAACGTTTGTTTCTCTTGAATCAAGCATGAAATTATTATGGATGGTAACCAAGCATTTGAAACTTGATAAATCAAACTCAATTCTTATCGGGACAGGCGAGTCATCGGTTAAATCATTGTTTACAGCCAATGTTTCTTTTATGTAATTATCGATATCAGCATAACTGTAATTTCCATTTGTAAAAATAATACTTTTCCAATCTGTTCCATTGTGATACCTTATCACTTTGTTATTAAAATCCTCACTAATATAATACCACGAGTAAGTCATGGAATTAATCTTATCGAGTCCAATACCATACTGTTTGTTTCTGCCTAATATTAATGGTCTGTCAAACACAGTTGTAAAATTACTCGGTGTATTTGAGCTATTAATTATTGACGCTTTTTCTGATCATAATACAATTTTTTGTACCATATAATATAGAATGGATAAAATTAATCACCTTTGTAGTACAGTTTAAAACTTGATTTTTCAAAATTGAAAAACTTGCGTGGCGCGAGATCTTATGGTTGGGAAGATGGTCCAAGAACGTGATTTCGGAAGATATAATTCAATTGTTTCTTTTACTATTCGTTTGCCATTTTTTATTTTTGATTGAACAATCGACTCACTGGCACTTAGATTAAACAAATTAAAATATTCTATACCAATGTCTGTATTTGTAACTGTATATGTAAGATCTGCTTCAACTACATATCGTCCGGGTTTTACAAGTCGTATGATCCGATATTCATTATCAGAGGTAAAATATTCTTCAGTATTTATAACTGGATTGGTTACGGGGGTAAACGCCCCGAGAAAAATATCACGTTTGGTTCTTTCAAGTGGTTTTCGCGTTGGGTATGATACAACATTTCTAGAATCATCTAGCATGATGCTGATGCCATCATCTATTGTATATTCAAGCAGTAACGTCCGACTTAAATCTTCTACTTTTACTCTTAACTCGTCAATTATACCAAGAATTGCTGTGTGCCTACTACCAGACTTTTGATTAAACTGTTTCAATGGAGCTATTTCACCATCAAAAGCTGTGCTTTTTTCATCCTGAGCAGCTTTCAATTGCTTTGAAACATCATCAATAGCAGTCTCAAGTTTATCAGTGTCAACCAGTTTGTTCAGAGCTGTCTCCAGCGACTTACCGTCAACCATTTTCTTTTTGATATCTTCAAACTCTTTGTTGATATTAGCAACGTTAGCAGTTGTCTGCTCATGTAATATTTTAATTTGAGTTATTTCGGTAGTAAAAGCAGTTCTCATTTGTTTTGAAGCATCAGCAATAGCAGCTTCTAGTTCATTGATATCAACCATTTGTTTATTGATTTCTCCAATCCGTGTATTAATATTTTGAACACCAACTCTTATTTGTTCGCTTAATTTCTTGTAGTTTTCACTCTCTTCCAATACATCTTCTTTCTTTTCTAATTCTTTCAAAGCATCACCTAGAAGTTTTATTTCATCTTTCAATCCGTTTTGAATTTCAAGCATTTTCTCGCGGTTTGCTTGTAACTTTGTTTGTATTTGACTTAGTTTATCATCAACACCTGTTGTTAAATCTTTCATCATGTCTGGAATTTTATCAATATTATAATCACGTATGATTTTTGCAACTCTTCTTTGAGTAAATTGCTTTGTTGCTGCATCATCTGCTTTTGTCGGATTACCAACATTGATAATTTTATTATTATCCATATTAAGCTCACAGCTCAAAACATTTTCCTGGTTTCTGCCTTTGTTAAGATAATTAACCAGATGTTTTTGTTTTACGTACTCAGACAGCACAATACCGAAATTTGTAATATTGACACTGCCAGTAGTAACTTCCTCACCAAGATCATTAAAAAGTCCCATTATATATAATATGATTAGATTAAATTTCACCGTTGAAGTTACGCTTCGCTAACTTCCTCGGGTGGTTATAAACAGAGATCTCCGATCTCTGTTATAAATCGCCGATGAAGTTACGTTTTACTAACTTCCTCGGTCGATCCAGATACAGAAAGTCATACTGCTTGTCAGTTGCTTTTTTATACTGATCTTTGCTGACATCTTGTTCTTTGGAAAGCATACCAAGCTCACGATTAACCGGAGTCGCAAAGAAGATGTAATGAGAACAGTTCAAACGAATGTCTTTGGGAGTTTTGTAATAAGATTGAGATAAATAAATTACACAACAATTTTTGTGTCTTCCCTGCATGAAATAATTAATAATAACATTTTGATTACGTTCACAAACATAATCATCAAAAATAGCTATCTTCTGATTATCTGATTCTAAAGTATCCACAGGGATAACTTCATCATTTGAACATTCTAATATATCTTCAACTGGGATTTTATTCTTTTTTTGTTATCTTTTCCAGTTTTTGCGACAAGACCTGATACTTCGACTGCTCCAAGTTTTTAGCAAACAAGTAAATCTTGTCATAGTAAACTAAAGGTTTCAGCAACATGTGAACTAATGTGTTTGTCTTGCCAGAACCTGAATTACCACAAATTAACATTCTGAAACAACAGTCTGGCATGAAGTTCCATATTTGTTTAAAATTACCGTTTTCTGTCTTCATGTCATAGTTTGGAATCTCCATTATAATAATAGTCAGATAATATTAATATTATCTAAGTATTATTATATATGTCTAAAGTGTATTGTGGAATAAAACAAATTCCTCGTGGTAAACAACTTGGAACAGAAGCAGAATGTTTTAAGGCTAATCAAGTCAGATATTATGGATTACAAAAACTTAAGATGCATATTCCAGAACCTACAAAACAAAAGATGCAGATCCTGCTGTCTGGAGACCAACAACGAAAAATCCAGGAAGTCTGTCAAAAACTGAAGAACGACCAAATACTATTTATTTGATAGGATTAGAAGCAGAAAGGAAGCGTATAAATAAAATGTTAAGCAAAACTGAATCTCCCAGTGAGATAACACGTCTGGAAAAGATGATGGCTAAAATACAAAATGAGTCTAAAAAAGGACATGCAAATATTAAACTCATAAGAAAAAAAATAAAAGCAGCTAAACCCGCAGTTAAACCTACAGTTAAGAAAGCAGTTAAACCTGCGGCTAAAAGGAAAGCAGTTAAACCTGCGGCTAAAAAGAAAACAAAAACTGCATAATACTCGATTTAAGTTATCTTAACTTGGTTTAACTCATGTCAACTTATCTTTATTTATCTTATTTTAATCTAACCTTATATTATACATGTCTTTGTTAAAATGGAAAGAATTAGCAGATAAAAAGCAAAAAGCGAGTGAGCTTGTTAAAGAATTCGAAAATAAAGTTACTCAAAGAAGACTAGAAAAAGAAGCTAGTCGTGATTTGTACAAAGAAATATTTAAACCTGTAACCGGCGAAATAAAAAGTCAGTCAGAACAGCTAACTGAGCAGTTAGCTTCTCTTCCGAAAATAAGTCAGCAATTAGCCGCTCTTCCAGCAGCAATAGGCGAGGAAGTACAAGAACAAAAAACATTCCAGGGATTACCCCAGTTATTCGATGAAGAACCAACTACTGCTGATCTAGATTTTGGAATCGATAAAAAAGTGTTAGATTTACATGACTTGCCCTTACCATCAAGTGTAGTTAAAGATAATGACCAAGAACGTGTAGACCTGCTCGAACGGCTTGGTGATATTATCAAACAAAATGGTCGCGACAGGGCTACAGTCACTAAACATTTTTAAAAAGAACAGGATGCAACCGCGAGAGATCAATACAAACGAGTTCAAAGCAATTTGGCAAACGAGTCAAAAGCTTTAAAATATTATAGAAAAAGAATTGAAGCAATACTTGCGCATAGCGAAGTATTTTCAGGCACGGGATTACAACAAAAAAGAAATTCCTACAAGGTCGACAAAGATGGTCGCTATGAAATGTTACAAATTGATTTACCTAATCTTGTTGGTCATCACAAACTTATTGCCAAACAAGGAGAAGCAGTTGTGCTAGATTTGAAAGTAGACGATGATTTCATAGACTTGATAACAAAGCGTTACAACAATGGAAAAACTTATTTAAAGCTGTCTCAGAATGTTTTTAAGAAACTAACAGAATTGTCTGGTTTACCAATTCATAAAGGTTCTTCAAAGTTCAAAAAGATTTTAGGAGGTTGTGTTGATGTTGAATATTACAATAGTCCCAAAGATTTGACGGATGATCTAGAGTTAGTATGTGGAAGTATCGAATCAGGAAATAATAGTCCGCAGATAATAAATAAAGTTATTAGCATAATCGATGAAATATTAAAAATAGGTAAAATATCACCCAAGGAACACGAGCAACTATTTTCTAAATATTTTAATTAAATTATTATCTAACTGTTATTATACATGAAAACCAAAGAAGAATTAATTGATCACTTGACGCGACTTGTGGCTGCATACAGATGCAGTTATAAATTGTGCGGTATTATAAACACAACGTTACAGATTACCAGCGGAATAATTGGTTGTGGTGCTCTCCTAGCATTAGTTCCAGCAATTCCTGTTTTCATAACTGTGGTTGGCGCAGTTCCTCCAGTAGTTGCTGTTTTAGTGAGTAAAACAAGAATAGCAGAAAAAAATACTTTGTTAAAAACACATCATAGGAGTTTTAAACAACTTCTATCATATGTCCAAACAACAACAGGACTAGAAAATGATGAAGAGATAATAAGGATTGTATTTAATAAAATATTAGAGATTCAAAAAAATGATAACTTTACAGAACCTCTGGAAATGTATATGAAAAGGTTCAAGCTTAATGGACATTAAGCTAGTAGAGATGCTTCTACGAAGCATTCAGTCGTAATTCTTTTCTGACTTGTTTCCATATCCTATCATACTTGTCTCTGGTTGATTTTGTTTTAATCGGTTTTGTTTCTTTTTCTATTTTTAATATTTTAAATATTTTATGAAAAATGTATTCAAATTTGATTGATCTTTTTCGACCTTCTAGCTTGTCCAAAATCTTTACAATTTCTTAAAACAAATCTTCAAATCTTTGTCTATTTGTAGAAGACAAATCATATGCTACCAAGTATTTATCTAAATAATACTTTCTATGGTAAATAGATTTCGTTCGGTTGTAGTTGTAACCTGCGATAAGATTGTAACCGTTGTGGGTACCACAATTAAGGCAAACACGCTCGTTATCGAAAACTTCACAAGTATCGTTGCAATTCACACATGCGTATGTACACTTGCAACACAGTTTGGTCCTGGTACACTACTTGCAAAGCTTCTTTTTATTAGTCATATAAAATAAGATACAATCTATGCACACCCCAGGAGGATCAATAATATCTAAAACTCTTTCACAATATTTGCAATTCATTATATTATACTATAGAATTATATATTTAAATACAGGCTTAACAAAATATTATCTTATGTAATTATATAAATGGAACAAGTAGAAATTGAAATCAAAAACTTTAAGGAAGATCAAATGATATATGCTCAAAGGGTTGATTTTGAAGATGCGAGTAAATTAGATGCAGAGCTTTTAATTTTTTCAAACTTTCAAGATTTAACAGAAAGAATCATAACAATGGTAAAACAACTAAAACTATCGTGGGAAATAAAAAAAGGAGATATAAACAAACTACGTTCTTTGTGCAAAAAACAAATTTCAGAGGCAACCAGTCACCATCCAACTTTATACAAAGTTTCTTTTATTGCTTACTACAGCATTTTGTTAGACAAAGGAATTAAAATTATTATGTACGGATGATTTGCCGGCTAGCCGGTGAGGTACGGATAAATAAAAATAATGTAATCTATAGTATATGAGTATTTACAGTTATGCAGAAGAAGAAAGAAAACATTTTGAAGAGGAACAGAAGGTTTATGAGAAAGTAGCTGCTTACGAGCAGGCTCTTTTAACCAAGACAAATGAACTTATCAAAGAGTTTGAGACAGTTCACATGCAACGATTGTCAGATGATATTGCAGCTTTTAAGAAAGATTGGGCAATCAAAACTAAGATTGAGTGCAATGATGCTGTAAAGCTTCTCACAGATCTAGCAGAAAAAGAAATTAAGATTTTTAATGAAACACAATTAAAAGTAATGTCTGAAAATGTTGAGTTGTTCAGAGATAATCTAATCAGCAATCTAGAAAAACCTCATGTGATTAATACTGATATCGGATGTTATGAAGACTTTGAAACGTTTGTCGAAAGTTTAAAAGAAATGATTGATGCAGAAGTTTTTGATAAAGACGAGTTTATAAACTATTGCAAATACAGGATAAAAAATAAAATCATTGGCAGCTGGAGGTGATCTTGAAACTGTTGATTTCGATAGATACTGCAAATATCATGTAAAAATAAGTCAGATGATAGATAATAGAGTTCTTGAGGAAAAATGCTTTCGGAGATATTTGGACCTTCTCCTGGATAATAAAATAGATGCTCTCTTGGATGAGGTTACTAACGAGGACATCAATGAACATGTTTATGAGGTTACCGATGAGGATACCGGTGAGGATGCCGACGAGGGCGAAAATATTAAATAAAAAAATGTTATTTAATTAATTAATTAATTAATAGGGGCTTAAAGAAATAATCTCTTGTAATAATATATAATGAGTATCCGAGAAATTGAAACATCCCCAAAACAGTATAGCAAGGTTTTTAAAGTAAATGTTGTTAGTAATGACCCGCTCACTCAACTGCAGAAAACACAACCAAGCGTTATAAAATTTCTTAAAACAGAACTAAGAAAAACGGGTGGCTTTAAATTGAGTGTTGACGTGAAACATACTTTTAAAAAACAACGATGGGGGACAAAGAAACAGGTCCTGCAATCACATACAAAACAGCTTACTTTAATTCTAAAGCGGCAACAATATTAACCGAAAATAATATTATCGAGGCGCTGGACAAAGCACGTGAGGAAATTATAAATAGAGTTTGAAATTGGATTCAGATGGGAAGTGGTTGGATAATTAAGACACTAGACGCACACTATATAAATCGAATAAAGTATAAGCCTTTGCGGGGTAGCTCTTATTTGAATTTACCAAAAGAACTTTCACATGCTAGAAAAGGTTTAATAAATATAAAAAATAAAGATAACGAATGCTTCAGATGGTGCCATTTGGCTTGCACATTTCCTGTTAAAAAAGATCCTCAAAGAATAACAAAGTACAAAAAGCATATTGGTGATCTTGATTACAAAGGAATTACATTTCCTGTTACTATCAAACAAATCCCATAAATAGAAAAACAAAACGATATTTGTTTTAACATATTTGGATATGAGGATAGTCAAGTATATCCTTTGTATGTGTCAAAACATAACGCAAAAGAATATGGTGATCTACTTTTAATCACAGAAGAAGAAAAGAAGCATTATGTGTGGATAAAAGATTTTAACATGTTAATGTTTAATCAAACACTACATGAGGGAAAAAAATGGTTTTGTAAAACATGCTTGCAGTGCTTTAAATTCGAAAGGACGTTAAAAGCTCATAAGCCTGATTGCCTTTCACTTAACGGAAAACAAGCAATAAAAATGCCAAACAAAGATGAAAAAGTTAAGTTTAAAAACTACGACAGGCAACTTATGGTTCCGTTTGTTATATATGCTGATTTTGAAGCAATAACTGAAAGTATTTCTTCAGTATCAAACAATCCTAAAAAATCACATACAGAAGCATATCAAAGGCATACTGATTGCAGCTATGGGTATAAAGTTGTTTGTTGCTATCATGATCAATATTCAAAACCAGTTGTGACATACAGAGGACCAAATGCTGTTTACAAGTTTTTAGAAAAAATGATAGCAGAAGAAAAGTGGTGCAAGAAAACTATGAATGCAAACTTTAAAAAAGATCTAGTAATGTCGCAGGAAGAAGAAGCTAGATTCCAAAAATCTAAATCATGTCATATTTGTGGAAATGGTTTTTCAATAACTCTTAAAAAATATGACCCAAGCCGTACAGTAGCATATGAAAACTCTCTTAGAAAGGTCAGGGACCATTGTCATATAACTGGAAAGTACAGGGGAAGCGCTCATGACATATGCAATATTAATTTTAGGTTGACTAAAAAAATACCTGTTGTGTTTTACAACTTGAGAGGATATGACTCTCACTTTATAATGCAACACATTGGAAAGTTTAAACAAAACATAAATGTTATACCGAATAACATGGAAAAGTATATGGCTTTCATGTTAGGAAAAAGTTTAGTATCTATTGATAGTTTTCAGTTTATGTCCCAATCATTAGATAATCTAGTAAAAAACGTTCCGTCGTTTCAATACATATCTCAAGAATACAGCGGTAAAAAGTTAGACTTGCTAAAAAGAAAAGGCGTTTATCCTTATGATTATATGAACAGTTTTTAACGCTTCAAGGATACTAAGTTACCCGGTAAAGATAGCTTTTATTCTCAATTAAATGATGAACACATTTCAGATGCAGATTATGATCATGCTAAAACAATATGGAAAACATTTAAGATTAAAAATATGGGAGAATATCATGATCTGTATCTTAAGACTGATGTGCTGTTGCTGACAGATGTTTTTGAAAACTTTAGAAAAATGTGCATTGAGTATTACAAATAAGATCCTTGCCATTACTTCAGTAGTCCTGGGTTAGCCTGGGATGCGTGCCTCAAGATGACTGGTATTCAACTTGACTTAACCACTGATATTGACCAATATTTGTTTGTGGAAAAAGGATTAAGAGGTGGTACGAGTTACATTGCAAATAGATATTCAAAAGCTAATAACAAATATATGAAAGACTATGACAAGAAAAAAGAAAGCAAGTACATAATATATCTCGATGCTAATAACTTGTACGGGTGGGCTATGTGCCAACCAATACCTACTGGCAACTTCAAGTGGGTTGATAAGTTTGAAAAAGGAAAATCAAATTACATTGTTCAGTGCGATATTACGTATCCCGAAAAACTTCATGACTCGCATAATGATTATCCTCTCGCCCCAGAAAGTTTAAATATAAAAGATGAGTGGTTGTCAGACTATTGTAAAAATTTAAACCAAAAGTTTAATTTAGGAAATTGTAATGTTAATAAACTTGTTACGACATTGAAAAATAAAGAAAAGTATGTTGTGCATTTTAGAAACTTAGAATTATACAAAAAACTTGGGATGAAAGTAACAAAGACACATCGAATACTGCAGTTCGACGAATCAGAGTGGTTGAAGACATACATAGATTTTAATACTGCTAAGAGAACAGCTGGTAAAAATGCTTTTGAAAAGGATTTCTTCAAACTGATGAACAATTCAGTTTTTGGTAAAACTATGGAAAACTTGAGAAAAAGAATTAATGTTAAATTGACTCACGACGAGGAGGTCCTTTTAAAATATGCGTCAAGACCTTCATTTATTTCTTGTAAAATGTTTAATGAAAATTTATTTGCCATAAACAGAATAAAAGAAAGACTAGTTTTGAATCGTTCTATTTATGTTGGCATGTGTATTTTAGACTTGTCAAAATATTTGATGTATGATTTCCATTACAACTATATCGAAAACAATTATGATAAAAAAGCTAAGTTATTATTTACTGATACCGATTCCTTGTGTTATGAAATAAAAACAAAAGATGTGTATGCAGACTTTTACAAGGATAAGGAACTGTTTGATAATTGTGATTATGATCCAAAAAGTAAGTATCACTTTAATGATAACAAGAAAGTTATTGGTAAGATGAAAGATGAAACTTGTGGAATACCAATTGTTGAATTTGTTGGGCTGCGTAGTAAGTTATATTCATATATGTTAGACAATGAGGTTAGCGCAAAAAAGTGTAAGGGTGTTAAAAAGTGTGTTGTTAAAAAACAGATAGCACATGATGATTACAAAAATATTTTGTTTACGGCAACAGAAGCTCACCATGAGATGAAAGTCATTAGATCACAAAAGCATAACATAAGCAGCTATGCAATAAATAAAAAAAGTTTATCAGCTTATGATGATAAACGGTATATATTAGATAACGGACAAGATACAATAGCAAACAAGTAAAATACTCCATGGTAAAAAATGATATGCAGAGCGATGATGAAGACTACTGCCCGGTTCCATCTGACTTTGCTTAACGAGTTGCAAATGTTATGTTATTAAAATGACAACCGGATTGATTAGTAGTATAGAAAGGGGCGGTATGAGGCGGAGTTTTCCAGAGCGGGGTTGCTTGAGAAAACTGTTGAAATATGTTGGTGTTGACTTAGGCGTGGCTAGCATTTAGATCTTAGTGGTACAAATGAGAGTTACGCTTGAGTCCCCCCCTGGCATATTCACTAGTTTTTCTCATTCCCTGCGAGGAAAACTGCGCCCATACCGTCCCTTTCTATACTACTGAGAGGTATGCATAGTTTACACTCTGAGTGTAGTGCTGTTCGGTCCGATGCATCGAGACCAACAGATATAAAGCAGTGTAGCTTTAAGCACACTTTAGCACAGCCGATTAGGGAAACGGGAGAAATGATGGTTTGGGTGGAACGTTGGGTTATAAAGTGCATTGTTTTCCAGTCGTGGCCGGGAATGTTGAAAGTTGTTTTGATTGGACCAGTCGTTTGAAAGGGTGAAATTCACAGGTAATATCTATACTGAACCAAACAGCTAACGCACCAGTAGACAATACCTTTAATATCTCAATAATAACAATCAATAAATCAAAACAAATTTCCTTCTGAACGAGACAAATATCTTGTCAATAACGACTGTAAATATAAAAAAAAATCATTCAAATCACCTCTTTCCAACGGTACCAGTCGGCATATAATAAGTTACATTAAAGGTATTGTCTACTGGCGCGTTATCTGTTTCTTTCGGTAAATGTTATGAAAATGTTATTGTACATTTGTATCCAATGGGCGTCCCCATTTTGTTTCGTGATGTTGCTACATCCGGTCAGCTTTTATGTTTCTCAAACATTAATTGATACAACTAACATATCATTCTGAAGTTAACTTTATTAGATATAATTATTATAGTCGATCATTAATTGTAATACGCTATTAAATTGATAAAGGTTGTATATTAAGTGCATTAGTTAACGGTGAGATGATATACATGTATATATGCCGAGGCGTATAACCCATTAATTGTAATACAAGATTAAATTGATAACGTTGAATATGAGGTGCAGCTTTATACAGTTCTTTGTTATCAATTGGGGCGTCCGTGGCCGAGTGGTAAGGGTCTCTGACTTGCAATCACTTGCCACTCACCGCTGTAGGTTCGATCCCCCAGGGGCCTAGGAATCTTTATGTGAGGAAGCTATCCAGCTGGCTTGCGGAACGTCGGTGGTTCTACCCAGGTGCCCGCCCGTGCACGAAAATTGCCCGAAGGTGCACCTGGGGTCTTTCTCCACCATTAGAAGCTGAAAAGTCGCCATATGACCTTAGCTGTTGGTGCGACTATAAAATCCAATTCAATTCAATTCCTTATCAATTATCTAATGCAGAGTTATACCCTTTTTTCATAAACTTTTAGAGATAATTAATGAAGGATTGCAACCCCTGTCTTCACACTATGTAGTTAGATTGTCTTTCCTCAAATAAGCGCACGCCAGGCGACACAAGTATTCCGTTGAACATCATCTTCTGGTTTAATTATTTCTCTTTGAAAAAAGGTTTAACCTGTAACTTAACCTTGCTAACGATTGGCACATATGGACCTCTAGGCAGTGCTCTTGTTAGCTCTACTGGAGCTTAATCGTTGATACGTTGTTCGTCTGTTCATAAACCTTTATTTGTGGTAACTTCTTCACATTTTTCTCAAACTTCACAGAATATGATCATGAAGTCTGGTTGGTCCTAAATAAAATTCAGGTCAATTTGAAAGCCATGACGGAAGTCATGGCTAACATAGATGTGTAGCCTTCACCAAAATGATAAGCATACAATTTAGATGATTCGTAAATAAATTCGTTTTGATTCAAATTCCAGTTTTAAAGACGTGTGTAGTCATAACTTGCGGCTACTACTCTTCGAAGGCTGCTGCTCAGGTTTATAACATTGTACATAATATACATGTATGGTGTCTATAGCAGCCACTTAATTAATGCAGAACAATATCACATTCATATATGATACATAAAAAATATTAAATTTAATGCCCATGAACTTTCCCTTTTCTTATTTTGGCCTTTTATTTCATCTTTAAATTTGTTCTTTGTTTCAGTGTGTGTTTGTGGTTGACTGTCGTCCTTGAATGCTGCTTTTCCTGTTCGATTTTTATATCTATATTCATTCGAACATTACTGATATGTTATTTCTCATTACTTTGCTACATGAAGTTCTATTAATGGCCTCTCATTTTATTTTAATGGTGACGCTAAAGTTGTTAATTTTTTTAAATAGTCATCATAAAAATAAATATAGTAACACATACATATGAATTAATAACTAAATTTGTAACAGCACAAATTGTTTGTAGAAAGCACAGCATTGAGCTACTACTGTATGCATAACAATGTAAGATACACACCATATGATACACGGCATAATAATGTATGGTACACAACACAGAGATGTATGATACACAGCATAGAGATGTATGATACACAACATAGAGATGTATGATACACAGCATAGAGATGTATGATACACAGCATGGTGATGTATATGATACACAGAAATTTGATGTGTGGTTCACAGCATAGAAATGTATGATACACAGCATTGTGTTGTATGATACACAGAAATGTGATGTGTGGTACACAGCATAGAAATGTATGATACACAGCATTGTGATGTACGATACACAGAAATTTGATGTGTGGTAAACAGCATAGAAATGTGCGGTTGTCGCAAGATGACCCTAGTGGTTGGGACTAACTCAGGAAAGAATCAATGTCTGTGACTGCATTTACATAAGTTTAATGCAACTTTTAAAATATACTGAAAGGAAAAAGAAACACGACACGGAAATTTCCGCTATATATTGTATATACTGCACACTTAATTCCATATATATTCCAAAATGTAAAAAAAAAGTTGCAATTACTTAGAGAAAGGACACAACTGATGTTGTAGATGTTTTAATCACAGTACACGTTGTAACAAGAAATATTCATATCTGTTGCAGTTCCTCTTTGAAAAATTGTGCCAGATCCTCTTTTAAACATTGAGCCAGTTGTATTTAACGTAAAGAGTTTGAAAAAGTTTGCATCCTAAATTTACTCGCCATCGACATCACGACATCGCGACATTACGACAATTGAAAGAATGTCGCATTGTCGTGGGCGACATTACGACATAATGTCGCGTAGTCGTGCGCGACAATGCGACGCCCGACAATGCGAACTCGCAACATCGCGATACGACATCGCGACATTACGATACGACATCACGACATAATTATCGCGATGTCGTATCGCAATGTCGCGATGTCGTATCGCAATGTCGAGTTGTCGTATCGCGATGTCGCACTGTCGTATCGCGATGTCGCGATGTCGCACTGTCGTATCGCGATGTCGCGATGTCGCATTGTCGGGCGTCGCATTGTCGCCCACGACACTGCGACATTGTATCTGGCCCCAACCAGACACCGTAGAGACGTGATCCAGAAGAATGACAGGATTGGCTGAGTTTTCACAATCCCACAGGACCTTATTCGGGCGAGTTTGTTAAAGATTGCCATCTTTCGGAATGTAAACTATTCATCCTGTTTGCAGTTAAAGGTGAAATATAGCGTGTCTTTTGAGTATATATTCGGAAATATATGTATATAATATATAATCTGTTCAAATCTTACACTTATTGGTTGTCCCGTTTTCTCATAGTAGCCGATTTTATCTCATAGCGCACACGCTTCGAGTTTCGCCCTGGTAAGTGTCACGCGATCCTGTGACGTCATTGGCACCAAACGATTAGCGGTGTCGCATTGAGTTGTATAGTATTGTCTATGTAGGATTACGTTGTATGGTACTTGTTAAAAATGCCGTGTACTGTTGCTGGGTGAAAAAGTTTGCATAAAGAAGGACAAGATAATAACCTAAGTTTCTTTCGTTTCCCTAATCGAGATAATGATATATTAAGATTTGAAGTGTGGGTAGACCGTTACCGAAGAAAATCGCCCGACTCGTCGAGAAAGTGGGAACCTACGAAAGACGCGCGAGTTTGTAGCAAACATTTTGAGTTGACTTCGTGGGAAGTCCATCCTTTGGTTTCATAATCTTTGAATTTGGAGAACAAAAGGCCATGCATATTAAAATCTACAGCGTAACCAACGATATTTGACTATAAAAATGAGAAGTGCATAACCCAGCCGTCTCCAAGCAAGTTGTATTCGCCTATTTGACGGCGTTGAGGCGGAAATTCATACATGAAGTAAGATTGAAATTTATGTTCAATTATCTTAGCACCTCATCGGGTATACGTATGATAAATTGAAGAAAGGTGTATAGTCTTAGATCTTTATATACGCCGCGAATGTTTAGCTGTTGAATTAGAAGCATGCGTCTTTACGTGAATCAATAAAGAGTTGATGGCGCTAATAATATGTAGCCGTCTTTTTTTAAAATATTGATAAGAATGTTCAGCATATAAATTTAAATGAATTCGGTGAAATAAACACTGTGTCTTTGTTTCCAAATTTTAATTATTCACCCTCTTCTGCCAATAGTGTTATAAATTTATATTATCAACATATATAGGTCTATGGATTTGAAAAAAAAATACAAAATGTTTCATGGATATCTATTACAAGGCAGAAAATTAATAATATTTCTAGCTTTTATATTAATTCAGTAATGTTTTATGGCAAAGCAACAACAATAACGCCTCTTAGCTCGTGCAATAAGTAAAACAAATATAATAGAATAATATACTTTATATTATGGTAATTGATATGTTTGGTCTGTTTTCGATCTGTATATCAGGAGTAAGTATACATGAGTAAGTACACTTACTAGCTGTCTATATCGTGCTCATAATACATTTGGCTATATTATTTTTTCTCTCTTTGTGCGCGACAAATTAGACCTCGCATATCATGTGATATATCCGTATTGTGCAATACGCGTCTGCCCTCGGCGGTATTACACCGCTCAAGTAGTTGCAATAAACAGGAAATATATCATAAAACTAGGTTTCCCTAAATGGTGCGTGCTTTTGTGATATACCGACGTATGTACCCTAATTAGGCTGTACTTCAATAGTGCACCGCAATATTTGATTAGTCTGTATTGATATTTGGGGACAGTGGAGACTAGAGAGCGTGTCATATTGCAAACACCGCTCCTAGAGTGTTTGGTGTTGATGGCGACTTATGGCAAATATATAATACTTTAGAAATTATGGTGCCGGAATGATATGCTGTTTCATTTATTATTGTTTTTATTCATTTTTTTTATCAATTATGGATAATATCTAATAAATATATTTGTTCCATGTCTACTTATCGGCAAAAAAATCTGACGATCGTATTAATGTATAGGTATTAGACCAGGTCCATTTATTCGGAATATACTACATTTCGCGGTTATTGTGTATGTACCAAGATATTGCAGTGTTGCGGGTGATTTACTGTCAGATTTCGATGAAAACAATGTTTACGTGTTTTTTTGTTTGTTGTTGCTGTAAGACTATAAATACACTATTTTGTTAGATTAGTAAATAGTGTAATGAACCGCTGAACGTAACGAATGACATGACACGATAGTCTTTACAAGCTCTCCATTTGCACCTGCACCGCGTTCGACTTCATCATCAGTTTATGAATCCGATGTATTTTCGTCCTCAGACACGTATTCTGGCTCAAAATCGTAAGGTTGCACATTGTGTAACCGTCTTATCACGGGCATATCCTCTGACTCAGTATCATGATCGCTTAAATCTCACATTTTCACACATGGTATACTGTTTTGCGTTCAGTCCCGATGTAAACAAAATATAGTTTGTTCCCAATGACGTCACTTCCGGTAATTCGCGCAAGAGTTTTTCCCCTTAGATTTGTTTCGATTTTTTAGCAATGCCTGTCGCCTGTTCGATTTTTATCTTTAAAAACATATTTTCACTGAACATACATCAATGGCATAGTAAAAATCGTATTTATAATGATATTTAATACTTAAAAACATATCAAAAGCGGATTTGTTGATTTAAGACAAATTTCTGCTTTAAAGCCTCAACATTGTGCACGATAAAGATATCGCTGAACAGCCTGTTGGCTGTTAACCCTTCCTCAGAAACGAGGCTGTCTTGGTAGCCACTTGGCTATAAGAATCTTCTCCGATATTCCAATAGGTCAGAGAAATATCTATTCATGAAATAGCTAACATTTAAAATTAAACCAAATAAAAGCTTTACATATTCAATTTAACATTCAAACGTATACCAGCCTAACCAGGTAACGCCAAGATTCCTGTCTCTTTTCATCCGGGTAGTTGCATACCACTTTTTTCAATGCGATGCGTTTGTTCGTCAATACGAACAACAAGATATTGGTGAGTGTTTGGCTGTCTTCTATGTCAAAGAGAGTCATAATTTCGGAAGAATTCATTTCTACTACTTTTTTATGGGTTGCAAATATTTCGTTTGCCTCATTCGGAAGTCAGCAATTTGAAAATATCGCTAGACTAAATGCGATTGGCCAATACAAAATAAAGTAATCAAATGTGTGAGACGCTTTCAGAGTAAGGATGGATAAACTACGGGTCTACGATTTTCTGCGCCTTTGTGATATTATTAATGATAGACAGCTTCACTGCGCATGTACCGTTTCACTCATTCAAGCGACAGTCAAACACCGATTTTTTTGCCGTAAATTACGGCTAAGTAAAGCGCATTCCAACCACGATCGTGGCCAAGCGTCTGAACTACGTTCTATAAAAAGATATAGGTCACAGACAACCATTATTTTTACCATAAGCCTCCATTATAGCCTTTAGGGCTGCCCTGATTTCTCTATATCTCGTAGCCATATATGGTACCCCTTTCCTAAAACTTACATCCAAGTGACAATTAATGAAAAACTTTTTCTGTTAGCGAATCCAATGAAAAGAATTTGGTTTCTGGCTTCGAAGTGACTCATCCTCAATTTGCAGTTTTTTTTCCAGCCAAATGTCAACGTGTACCTACTTTCATTCATAATTTTAACAAATAACTACAAACATATGTATTAAATATTCCATTTTGAAGAAAACATATTTAAGTTTGAATTCTCAAGTTGTTTTATTTCAGTCATTATTTTTATTCAATCCATGACTTCACATTGATAAACATTAGTCTCGGATTCCCTAGACTTTTTTTTGACCAATCACAGTGTTTTGATTTTGTAGACACGGACCTAAACATGTTTTGGGCTTTCACTCAATATTGCTTACATAATGCACACGCTTCACTTACATAAAAGAAGTAAGGTGGCGGATTCTATAAACTGTGAAAATGGCTACGCCTATAAAACAAGCAGGTAAACATAAAGGCGGACTTCTACAGTCGTTTAGGGGGCAGACAACAGTTTTCTCCATATCGGATGAGCGGATTGCCCTGGATTCAACTATCTTCCTCTGTACAAGTTAGTCACACACCTAAAAAAGAAATAGCACATCAATGAATCTACAACACATATTGCTTTACAACTCAGATATAAGAAACATTCAACCACAGCTCTTACAACTTACTGACACACTCAATCTGTCTAACAAAGTCGCGGAAACTGTTGCTGTTCCGAGTCGAGGAGGACATTTGTCAAAACACACACATGGCAAAACACACACACAGGTTAGGCGCAAATTATATCACAAAGTGCTCATTTATTTTTGCTGACAACATGAAGTAAAACCTACAAATCAATACCAATATACCCACCATCCATTGATAAGTTCCAGTATTTCAAGCTGTTTGTTGACATTTTAATAGATACACAAAATTCACAGTTTTTCTACAAAGCCTCAGTTTCGCATTTCAACCCTATATACTTCTATGAGAATCAGTCAGGGTATCAAGGAAGCTTGTCAAATTATTTCTCAACCCCCATTCTCACCAGTCATAACAGAAATAAAGCATAGAAAAATGTTTTCCAGAAGAGATAAGCATTCAATATTCACATTTACCCCTTATTTCAGAATTTCACCGGAGCCAATTCGAAACTGATGCTGAAAACTGTTATCTGCTACCTTAAGCAAAGCAGAATTTTTTTTCTGAATCAGAATATTGTATTTTTCTGAAGGTTTATTTATAATCTAATAAATCTAACCAAATCATGTTACTCCTCTATAGTATTTTTGTGTGTTTTCTAAGCATTTGAAATATGGGTACATTATAGTAAATTTGAGGCCCCAAAATGATAATTGTTATATTGTACATATTAATTTAGTTTCCACCAACTGACCAGTCACAGAGTATAACCAGCAAGACAGAATCTCATAAAGTCCAAAAATACACAAGAAATTACCGAATAAAGCCACATGCATACAGATAAAGCATCATTTGAAGCAAAAATGCAAGCCCGAGTTCCATTTTACTGCAGCTTTTTTCCAAAATGTCAGCATCATTGAAATTTTACAGACATGAAAGCATCCAATCCAACAAACCAACCAAACAACCAAACAACCAACCAATCAATCAATCAATCAATCAATCAATCAATCAATCAATCAATCAATCAATCAATCAATCAATCAAAAGAAGAAAAGCAAGCGCAAATTACAAAGGTCTCGCTACCTCTCACGTAAAAGAAGGTCATATCGTGCGCTAAACCGAGATTCCCTAAATGAGGCACTGCCGTCAACCTTTGCCATATCAGGCGAGCACATTTATGGACTCAGGGCCTAATCAACAACAACAACAACTGACGATGACGACAACAACTACAACAACAACGTCAATTGTTGAAAGTATAAAAGGACTCACACCACTATTATCTCCCTTGAGTACTCCTGCCCTGCAGCTGAAGGAGGTAGATAAAAAAAACAAGTTCGCTTTTCTACATTTTACAGGATACATTGATTTATCTTTACCAGGTTCTAAATCTACAGCATTTTAGGAAGAGATCCCAGAAAAATGCATGTTAATATAAGATTTCTAGCTAATTCTGCCTCATTTTGCACACCATGGGTCTAATCTTCACGGGGTTGTATTTTTGTCTAAATTTTGATAGGAGTCACGCAAACATGAAATTAAAAAAAGTTCAATCTGGTAAATATTCGTTAAAAGTTAATAGCATGCAGATATTGGATCAATGAATAATTTAAGCATAAATACATGTTGCAAAATCTTTTTTATCTCTATGCCACGAACAAAAACATTACAATGGGACCCTATGGAAAATTAATTGTGGTGTGAGACGTTAAGAAAGAGCTGCATAATGGGTATCTTTATTCGTTATTCTTAAGGCATTGCGCTTTAGAGCTGCATAATGGCATTTTCACCCGTCATCTCTAAGGTATTGCGCTTTAGAGCTGCAGAACGAGTATCTTTCATCCTAAAATGCTAAGGCATTGCGCTTTAGAGCTGCAGAACAGGTATCTTTCATCATTCATCTCTAATGCTTTGCAATTTAGAGCTTCAGAATGGGAATTTCCATCATTCACCTCTAAGCCCTTGCGCTTTAGAGCTGCAGAACGGGTACCTTACATCCTTCACCTGTAAGCATTGTTTGTGTATCTGTGAACGTTATAGACATGTTAGGATACAGTTAACACGGTTATTCAGAAATCCCGTCTGTGTATGTATAGTTACTTCAAGTTATCTTCATATTGCAGGAATTAGCAGAAATTTTACTTGATACCATGTTTAACTAAAAATTAACTATATTTTCAAAACCAATACAGGTATAAGCATAATTTTAGCTTTATTTTACAGCTATTGGCTTGTAAAACAAACACACATATCAATGAAGACAGACTACTTTGAAAAAATGTCAAAATTAAATCGAGAGACTGTTACTTTTCCTGGAAAATCAAAATTTTGACGGGTAACCCTTAGTTTGAGTTTATTATTTTCAGCATTTTTCTCAATAATCATTTCTTAAAGATCATTTTTATGCTATATTCAGATGTAGAGATGCCTTTTCATGTATATTTGAACGTTTCAGACATAGCTGAGCACAAATGACCAGGAAAATGCAAAATCCTTATCACTACTGTAGATTTTCAAAATATTAAAGGTACTCGGCCTGAATTTCGACCAATACCCTAGGTCACTAAAACTTGAATAATTTGAAAAGCAATAAACATGGAATCAAACTTTTAGCACTTTTCAGCGTGTAATTGATTTGTATACATGTTGATTTATTATTGAGGTGATCATTAGAAAAGAAAATGACCTTAACGAGAACACTGCGAAAAATGAACGTGGGTGTTATCTTCATATTGTAACCACGGTGACAAGTGCATTGTTAGACCGCATAGAGCTCCCGGGCTGAATGCGGGACGATCGGGCATATTGACGCATTGAGCTCCTCGGAAGCTCTAGGGGACAGGAGCTGTATGCGGTTCTTTAATCGACGCATATGGCTCCTCGGGGAGCTGTAAGTGTTAGGAGCTCTATGCGGAGCTACAGTGCATTCTTTATCGGACTCACATATTTTCCTATGATTGTTAACACTAGGAGGCTCATATGATAGATGCGAAAATCTGACGCATAACTTGTTGTGATACAAATGCGACAATGCATGAGATTAGCATGCTTCAGTTTTGGTTGTAAAGTCATTTATTACGAAAAATGACAAAGAGGTTAACAACAGTGTAAGTGTTATCCGCTCCAGAGTAGCAATGGTGGCTCGGTTTATAGTCATCTGACTCATCTCAGTAGTTGACTGGAAAGCACCACATCAAACTATTTTACGGTGAGTATCTTTAAATTATATGTAGACGTGAGTCTTATGATAGTATGTACCTACCATAGAGCCATGATTCCAATGCCTTGACAGATAGGTAGGGCCCTATACACGATACAAACACTTCCGCCGAGGTTTCTGTCGACATCACGCAATGCCTGCATAAACAACCGCTGTATGTTAATAGGTTAAATCTTAAATACCTCACGTGATTGCATTAAAGAAACCGTGAATAAAACTACAGTTTTAATAGGCACATGTCATTAATATATAACCTGAACACATGGATAAAGTTTTGATAAACGGTTTTATAGTGTATATTTTAGCATTATTTGGTTTGGTTTCTTTAATATTTTGTTTTACAGCCGAATTATATATAGATATATTTTAATTAACTTTATTGCAGACAGTCGCTGTTTTGTTCCATTACGGACCAGTGTTTAAAGAACCAGTTACTTCTATGACTGTGGAAACAATGACGTTGTGACTGTGGAAACAATGAAGATGTGACTTTGAAGGAATGAAGATGTGGTTATGGGGGAATGAAGTTGTGTCGTATGTTTGGATTCTGAATTGCACGGAGAAAGATTAATTAGTATGATTATTATTTAGACAAATACAAATTATTTTTACCTGCGGAGTGATTGTAAACAGAACAAAAAGGGGCAAAGGAATGCAAAATGTTTAGGTTTTACTTGAATCATAAACGTTCTGTGTCATGGATTTCACCATTCATAAAGATAAACCAAGTGTGTTTTCACAGAAGAGTGAAAATAGATTTTAATGTACATGGAATGAAAAAACAGTGCTCAGCAAAACCATTTTAAATAAGACTTATTTGAGATCAACAGGTCTCAACCTTCAATGACTTAATAATTAGTTTTGTATATTTTGATCAAACTCAAACTTGGCTTCTGCAACTCCAATCACACAACACAATTTCTAATGTTGTCTAATGCAATGTTAAAGAAACTAACCCACAAACTAACGGCAAAATTACACTACAAAACCGTTTATCAAAACTCTGTCCAGATGTTCAGATCATATAATAATGTATATGACTCTTAATTCGACGGCCCAGTTGTTTGGCCTGGCTGGTTATAGCTGTTTATATTGTGTCTATAGAGTTCAGTGGATCTCAAAATATGTCATAATATAATATTATTATATATAGTGGTCAGTAAGTTTAGAAACCGTTTCTAATTTTATCAATATACGTACACCGTGTACATACGTTGTAAAAAAAAGTTTGCTGTTGTTGGCGGGATAGCTACTTTAAAAAATAATATCAAATTATATTAGACAAAGAATTAAACAATCTACTACCAGTTTGTTAAACTTTGTTAGAATGTAGCACAAAATATTGAGAAATAAATCATGCCTTGACCGGGAATCAAACTCATGGGTATCTTGCTAACTGTGCCAGTGTCTTACCAGCAAAGTTACCATTGAGCAATTAAGACACATGGTTATATTGGCAATTGATTATTCATCATGGACGTGATGTCATTGGGTTTCTTTGGGAAAGTAATAATATACATGTAGACTTAATCTAATCAATGTTTACCTAGACCGTTTAAGTGTGGAGCCGCGCCATGCTGCCTTGACACTCCATGTTACCCTTCAAGTCCCAAGTAGTGTGATATTAATAAATACGGTGCCTTTTTCAAAACTTATGCTATCTACTGCTAATAATTGTATTAATATTGTTTGTTATTTAATAAGATCACATGTTCTTCCATATAAAGCGCTTCAGTGACCAGGATGGTAAAGACGCTTCGTTTGAAACCTCTCCTCTCACCACTTGCGGGTTCAACTCCCATTGGAATCTGGAAATGTTGATTGTTACGGATGGCATGTGGTATACAGTATTGGTTCTACCAGGAAAAAATGGGTGGTCTGCCTCCACCACAAAAAATACATCCACCGTCATATATAGCCTAAATTGTGATGAGAATTACTAAAACAACATTCGATCAACCAATCATCTTCCACATAAACTCCAAGTTCCCTTACAAAACCAGAAAAATGGGTGGTAATTTAGGTTAAAGGGCTTTAATACAATGAACATTTGTTAATATGAATTTTGCTTTAATAATTTTCTCTGAATCATGCTAAATACTAGCTAACTTTTAATAAATCGCTAACAAACCGGTGTGTAAATGTTCTGCTATAATGGATCGCTTTTGGATCATGCTCAATAATGGCAAAGTTTTAATGGATCGCAAACGAACCATTTTGTAAATGTTCAGTTTTAATGGATCGCTTTTGAAACGTGCTTAAAAGTAGCAATATTTGAATGGACCGCTAACAAACCGCTTTGTAAATGATAATGTTTTAATGGATCGCTTTAGGATCGCATGGTTATAAACCAATTTCTTATGGATCGCTCACAAATCGCTAATAAAATGCTTTAGGATCACGATCCTTAAATCGGACCATGTTTGCGATCAAAATGCGATCCGAACAACGGTTTTGAAGCGATCCTGAAGCGATTTTGTAGCGATTCAACATAAAATAATTTTGTGTGGAATGTATGTGGTTTTGGAACTCCCACCGTCAAGGGCTATTAGGGGGTGAAAATCCCCTTAACGGTATTAACTTTCGTCCACATACTATGAGTTTGAAAAAAATGATCCATTTGGCTTCCGATTTCGCCCAAGTATATGAGAGTCAAGCATACGGAATGGGAAACAGTAGCTACTTCCGGAGATCGACATGGTAATTTGTTTGTCTTCGGGCCTCCTTTGCGATGTCCCTTGTCCGGTTTCATTTGCAGCATCTCGGTATGACCGAAGAATAACGGAATTGGCCGACTATGTATGAAACATACGCAGAAACCTAAGACACTGCCCACAATCATGCAGGAAAAACGACTACCTAGCACTAGTCAATACATATCGAAACTTGAATATACCTGCAGCATCTGGGACACATTCCTAAAACGCGATATTGACCGGCTCGAACGAATTCAGAGGTCGGCTGAAAGATTCGTAACAGGAGACTACAAGTCCAGGGATGAAGGTTGTGTCACCAAATGTTAAGAACCTCCAACTCTCGCCACTACAAGACAGACGGCGACATCAGATGCTGTCACTCCTGTACAAGGTGGTGGAGGGACACGTGCCGGCCATTGATATAGAGCACCATCTCAAAAGGCAGAGACCAAAGCGAACCGTCAGGGCAAAACAATACCAAGACTTTGTCACGACAAATATAATAAAAAATCAAGAGGTGAACAATACAAAAGGTTTTGAACCCATCAGGTGAAATAGTGACAGTTATAAACATTCTTTCTTTGTTAGAACAGTCTACGACTGGAACAAATTGGACAATAACACAGTCTTGTCCAAGAGCATTGATTGCTTTAGAGCAGCATTGACAAAACCTCAGTGAACCAGCATTTTTTCATGATCAATTTAAAGCCGTTGAATATAAGCCAGTATTGGTTACTTCAACGTATTTTACAGATACAGTTACAGATGCAGATATGTACGATCAATGCCATCGGAACTTTTCGTTAATTTCCGCAATCGATGAGAATAAATCAGTACTGACTAACTGTCTCGCCAGTGACCAATTATCGACCAGTAATCGATAAATACGACTAAATAGGATAATTTCAATTGACTTTGCAGTTTAATAAGCACTATTGACGCTACTATTCACAGTATTCAGGTCTTGCGTGAGTATCAGGAGTCACAGAAACAGATTAATGTATTAAAATATATACTATTTAATTATGATGTACGCGTTTAACGCCGTGGCCTAATGGTTAGAGCTCCCGACTTCTATGCAGAAGATCCGAGTTCAAATGATCAAGTATTTGTTTTTCTCTTCTCTGAAATATTAAGCAATTATAAACTATTTCAAAAATTGATTGACTTATTAAATATTAATTTAAGGAGTCTTCTGGGCTGGATCTTTGATTTAGATTACTATAAACCAATGACTAAATATCTTAATCGGGCTCCAATTTCCAGCATTTGTAAGAATAATTTTGACAATACATGTAATTTATATATTATTAGAATTGGATTATTTTTTTATTTCCACCACTAAGTAAGAATTTAATACGCAGTATATAATAAACAAGACCTCGGTCTGAGGGTGTCTCGCCCACCGCGGCAAACCACATATGAAATATTTTTAATAAAGTTGTGCTACTCATACCAAAGACAACATTTCATATGACCAAGTATCAAACAAATAAAGTAATCATAAGAAGTTAAATTATTGGGGTTAAGTAGTTGAACCAGGGTGTAGTTTTGGTAAAAGAATGCAAAATATGACCTTGACCTTAATATTTTTGGCGTTCACCAATGCCAACAACACATATGACCAAGTAATACATGAAGTCGGGCAGTCATAAAGTCAACTGAGGTTAAGTTACCTAATCGAGGTTGTTAACTAACTAAGGTTAAGTTTGGGGGAAAAAACGCTAAATATGACCTTGACCTTGGTATTTTTTGTCATCCAGCGATGTCCACCAATGCCAATTAGAGCTGTCGCCTTTTAAGGGCGACAAATATATCCCCACTACCAGTCCCCTCCCCAATTCCCCAACCTACTTTTTTGAGTAAAGATTGAGTGGAATGGGATTTTTATGATCCGGTAATGGTTTCCTTGACCTTTGACCTACTGACCTCAAAACCAATAGGGGCCATCTTTTTGTCATAGGCAGTCAACCTATTAAGTTTCATGAGATTTGCTTCAGGGAGAGAGGAGTTATGGAGCGGACAGTATTTTTCATTATCTCGTCCCGGTAACCTTGGCCTTTAATCTACTGACCTCAAAATTAATAGGGGTCATCCTCTTACCACAGGCAGTTCACCTATGACGTTTCATGAGATTTTCTTCAGGGGAGCGGAGTTATGGTGCGGATAGATTTTTCATTATCGGGTCCCGGTGACCTTGACCTTTGACCTACTGACCTAGAAATCAAAAGGTGTCATTCTCTCATCCCAGGCAGTCCACGCCTAAAGTTTTATGAGATTTGCTTCAGTGGGAGAGGAGTTAAGGAGCGGACAATTTTGCGTCTACAGACAGACAGACGGACAGGGTGAAACCAGTATACTCCCCTAAACTTCGTTTAGCGGGTGCACAGCAATATGACCAAGTATCAAAGACCTAAAGTGAGACAATCACATATAGTTAACTGAGGTTAAGTTACCTAATCAAGGTCAGGTTTGGGGGAAAATAAGGCAAAATATGATCTTGACCTTGGTAATTTTTGTCATTCAGTGATGTCCGCCAATGCCAACAATACATATGATCAAGTATCAAACAAAAAAATTAAAGTTATCAGAAAAAGTTAACTGAGGTTAACTTACCTAACCAAACTGATGTTTAGGGTAAATAACGCAAAACGTGCCCTTGACCTTGGCATTTTTTGGCGTTCAGTGATGTCTACCAATGCCAACAATACATATGATCATGTATCAAACAAAGACAATGAGGCAATCACATACAGTTAACTGAGGTTTAATTACCTAACCAAGGTTAAATTTTGAGAACATAACGCAAACAAAATATGACCTTGACCTTGGTAATTTTGGCATTACGTGATGTCAGTTGTCCTAACAAAGCATCTGACAAAGTTTCAGAAAAATTCGAGCAGCTGTTGTTGAGATATAGTTGATTTAAAATGTGGCTAAAATGTATCGCAGAACAGACCAGCTCGACAATTTGATTTTTCAGAGAATAATAAGTTTTATAGCCGGTATATACCATCAGAAAACAAGGCTAAAACAATGTGTGGGTGGGGTTGGTGGGGTGGAATTGAATGTTGTTTAACGGCTCATCAACACAGTATAGGTTATTTAGAGCCGCCCCAGAGAGAGGGGAAGGATACATAGGAATCCGGGAACCTGCCCTACTCTTATTATCGAATAGATTCCTATGGTTCTTTAACGTGCTCGGAAGATAGACCGATACACGGGACCGCCCGGTTTACGTCCCCATCCGACGGACGAGTGGTGGGGTGGAGGAGGTGCGGGGCGGGTATACAAACTAGTGGCCGACATAATATTATTATTAGAATCTCATACAAATTATAGTAAAATTATAGTAAAATTTGGGACAGGGTGTGAAATTTTATTTTATTTTTTATCAGTTTTAATCCAAAAATACTGTGGTTTTAAAAAAAATTGTGGTCGAAAGGCAACTCGGGGAGGGATGAAAATCTAGCAATTTTTTATTGTGACCTAATTTCAGTTTTTTTATTGATATTTCATCTGTGTATCTGGATTTAATCTAAATTGTTTTATATGTAAATGAATGCGTTCAAATTTAAATTTTAATATCCAAATAATTCAAAACGCAGAGATGTGTAAAAAAATAAATATTCGGGTTTTGGTTATGATTGGGTGGGGGGATGGTTTGGGATGGGGTGGGGGTGGGAAGAGGCGGCGCATCATTGATATAGGTGTATATTTGATCAAACAAAACAACAGTATGTTGGGATATCGTTGAGAACCTGACCATTGCCTTTATGTTCACGCACCTTTGCAACATCTCGATTGATTCTGAACTTATCTGAAATTGACAGAGTTTGTACGAACACATGCACGTGAATCTCGTAGTGTGTTAAAACGCACATTTAATGATTTTTCAAATGTTTCGTATTGGTGAGTTACAGTTACATAGAACATATATAGAATAATATAAAAAAAATGCATATAGGAGCCAATTTATTAGGCTAGTGAATCTCGATATTTGTTTACATGTAAAAGGTGGATGAGTGCAGTATCCTCAATTATACAGTTTGAAATTTTAAGTTTTTTACTCAAACTGGATAAATCCCCATTTAGGCTGTGCCTTTTTCATTTTATAACTCCTCTTTAACTGAAGTTATTAAGCAGAAACCAATTTGTATTTATAGTCATGCACCTTGTGCTGAAATTTTGTTAAAATCTCACAAGGGAAACTAAAGTTATTGAGTGGAAAGCACATTTTCTATTAATAGTAGCAGTGACCTTTAATGAAGAACAATTCACTAATTTAATACCTTTAATGAAGAACTATTCACTAATTTAATACCTTTCATGAAGAACAATTCACTAATTTAATACCTTTCATGAAGAACAATTCACTAATTTAACCTATACTTAGCAGTTCAAGAACAATTCCCAAATGTAACCTTCAGTCTACACCCCTTAGAAGGCCTGGTCATACTTGGTGAAATGTTGCATATGCATACTGAAATTAAATAATATCTGAAGTTGCAATGTGCTGAAAACCATTCGTCTATCAACAACAATAACAAACAAATCCACGAAAACAGATAACTGATACACAGCATATAGATGTATGATACACAGCATAGATATATATGTAAGGCACACAGCATAGCGATGTATACACGGCATAGAGAGGTATGGTACACATCACAGATAATCTCCCTTATGATATACTGCATAGAGATCTATGCTACACAGTATAGAAAAGCTCCTGTATGATATAAAGCATAATCGATACACAGCATAAAAAAGTATATGTATTATGCACGGCAGAGAGAGATGTGGTACACAACATAGAGGCTCCTGTATGTTATACGGCATACAGATGTATGGTACACAGCAGAGAGAAGCTCCTGTATGATACACAGCATAATTAATATATATTTCGCAGCATATATATGTATGATGCACGACATTAAGCGGTATCGAATACAGTACAGAGAAGCTCCTGCATGCTATACAGTATATAGATGTATGCTACACAGCATAGAGAAGCTCCTGTGTGAGGCCTAAAAAAAAAACTTGTGTGTTTCTGGTTTCACCCTGTCAAAATGTTAGGGTAGGTAGGTAGGAAAAAGTTTTTTTTTTAGATATTTTTTTTATATATATTGTTCGCATATATTATGCTATTTTTGTACTAAGGCAACTTTTCGATAACCTTTGCAATCCAGATTAGATGCTTAACAACTCTGGCTAATAAAATTATCATTTGAATAAAAAAAAAAAAAAAAAAATTTTTTTTTTTTTTTTTTTGTAATTTTTTTTTTTTTGTAATTTTTTTTTCTGCTAAAAATATTTAGGGTCGGCGGTGATAAAGTAGGGTCGGTCGGGAAACCGGAAACACACATGTTTTTTTATTAGACCTGATATAAAGCATAGAAAAGTTCCTGTATGATATGCAGCATAATTAATGTATATTACACAGCATAGATATCTATGATGCACGACATAAAAAGGTATCCAACACAGCCTAGAAAATCTCATGTATACTATACAGCATAACTGATTTATATTTCACAGCATGGATATGTATGATGCACGGCAAAGAGATGTATGGCATACAACATAGAGAAGCTCATGTATGAAATACAGCATATATATGCTCCTGCATCAAATACAGCATAGAGATCCACTGTATGAAATACAGCATAGAGATGCCACTGTATGAAATACAACATAGAGATGCTCCTGTATGAAATACAGCATAGAGAAGCTACTGTATGAAATACAGCATATATATGCTCCTGTATGAAATAAAGCATAGAGATGCTACTGTATGAAATACAGCATAGAGATGCTCCTGTATGCAATACAGGATAGAGATGATCCTGTATGAAATACAGAATAGAGATGCACCTGTATGAAATAGAGTATAGAGAAGCTCCTGTATGAAATACAACATAGAGATGCTCCTGTATGAAATAGAGCAAAGCGAAGCTCCTGTATGAAATAAACCATAGAGAAGCTCTTGTATGAAATACAGCATAGAGATGCTCCTGTATGAAATACAGCATAGAGAAGCTCCTGTATGAAATGCAGCATAGAGATGCTCCTGTATGAAATACAGCATATAGAAGCTACTGTATGAAATACAGAATAGAGATGCTCCTGTATGAAATACAGCATAGAGATGCTCCTGTATAAAATAGAGCATATAGATTCTCCTTTATGAAATACAACATAGAGAAGCTCATATATGAAATACAGCATATATATGCTATTGTATCAAATACAGCATAGAGATGCCACTGTATGAAATACAGCATAGAGATGCCACTGTATGAAATACAGCATAGAGATGCTCCTGTATGAAATACAGCATAGAGAAGCTACTGTATGAAATACAGCATATATATGCTCCTGTATGACATACAGCATAGAGATGCTCCTGTATGAAATACAGTATAGAGATGTTACTGTATGAAATACAGCATAGAGATGCTCCTGTATGCAATACAGCATAGCGATGATCCTGTATGAAATACAGAATAGAGATGCTCCTGTATGAAATAGAGCATAGAGAAGCTCCTGTATGAAATACAGCATAGAGATGATCTTGTATGAAATAGAGCATAGCGAAGCTCCTGTATGAAATAGAGCATAGAGAAAATCTTGTATGATATACAGCATAGGGATGCTCCTGTATGAAATATAGCATAGAGAAGCTCCTGTATGAAATACAGCATAGAGGTGCTCCTGTATGATATACAGCATAGAGATGCTTCTGTATGAAATACATCATATAAATTTTTCTTTATGAAATACAGCATAGAGAAGCTCCTGTATGAAATACAGAATAGAGATGCTTCTGTATGAAATACAGCATAGAGATGCTCCTGTATGAAATACAGCATAGAGATGCTCCTGTATGAAATACAGCATATAGATATTGCTTTATGAAATACAGCATAGAGAAGCTTCTGTATGAAATACAGAATAGAGATGTTCCTGTATGAAATACAGCATACAGATACTCCTGTATGAAATACAGAATAGAGATGCTCCTGTATGAAATACAGAATAGAGATGCTCCTGTATGAAATGAAGCACAGAGAAGCTCTGTATGAAATACAGCATAGAGATGCTCCTGTATGAAATACAGAATAGAGATGCTGATATATGAAATGAAGCATAAAGAAGCTCCTGTATGAAATACAGCATAGATATGCTCCTGTATGAAATACAGTATAGAGATGCTACTGTATGAAATACAGCATAGAGATGCTCCTGTATGAAATACAGCATAGAGATGCTCCTGTATGAAATACAGAATAGAGATGCTCCTGTATGAAATACAGCATAGAGATACTCTTGTATGAAATACAATATAGAGGTGCTCCTGTATGAAATACAGCATAGAGATGCTCCTGTATGAAATACAGAATAGAGATGCTCCTGTATGAAATAGAGCATAGAGAACCTCCTGTATGAAATACAGCATAGAAAAGCTACTGTATGATATAAAGCATAGGGATGTATGGTACACAGCATAGAGATGTATGATACACGGCATAGAGAGGTACATGTATGGTACACAGCATAGGGAAGTAGCATACATAGCACAGAAATGTATGAAACTGCATAAAGATGTATGATACACGGCATACAGAGGTATGGCACACGTCATACATATGTATGGAACGCAGCATAGAGATGTTTGATTCACAGCATAGAAATGTATAAAACACAGCATAGAGATGTATGATAAACTGCACAGAGATGTATGATACACAGCATATAGATTTATGGTACACAGCATAGAGATATATGATTCACACCATAGAGATGTATGGTACACGGCATAGAGATATATGATACACGGCACAGAAATGTATCATACACAGCACAGAGATGTATGGTACACAGCATAGAGAAGTATGATACACGGCATAGAGTGGTGATGTACACAGCAAAGAGATGTATGATACACAGCATAGACAGGTATCATACACCGTACAGAGATATATGGTACACAGCATAGAAATGTATGATTAACAGCATAGAGATACATAGCACAGAGATTTATGGTACACAGCATAGAGATGATGTATGATATACGGCATACAGAGGCTTGGTACACAGCATAGATATGTATGATACACAGCATAGAGATGTATGATACACAGAACAGCGATGTATGATAGACAGCACAGGGATGTATGGTACACAGCATAGAGATGTATGATACACGGAATAGAGCGGTATGGTACATAGCATAGAAATGTATGATAAACAGCATAAAGATGTATCATACTCAGCACAGAGATGTATGGTACACAGCATAGAGATGTATGATACACGGCATACAGAGGTATGGTACACGTCATATAGATGGTACACATCATAGACATGTATGATACACAACATAGAAATGTATGATACACAGCAAAGAAATGTAACACAACATATAGATTTAAACAGAATAAAGATGTATGATCCACAGCATAGAGATGTATGGTACACGACATAGAGATGTATGATACACAGTACAGAGATGCATCATACACAGCACAGATATATGTATGATACACAGCATAGAGATTTATGGTACACAGCATTGAGATGTATGATTCACAGCATAAACATGTATGATACACAGCATATATATGTATGATACGCAGCATAGAGATTTATGAAACACTGCATATTGATGTTTGATAGTCATCATAGAAATATATGGTACACAACATATATATGTATGATACACAGCATAGACATGTATGATACACAGCATTTAGATGTATGACAACAGCATATAGATGTATGATACGTAACATAGAAATGCATGATACACAGCATATAGATGCAAGATCCGCAGCATTGAGATGTATGATACTCAGCATATAGAAGTATGGACACAGCATAGTGATGTATGGTACACAGCATATAGATGTATGGTACACAGCATAGTGATGTATGGTACACTGCATAGTGATGTATGGTACACAATATATAGATGTATGGTACACAGCATAGAGATGTATGGTACACAACATAGACATGTATGATACACAGCATTTAGATGTATGACAGCAGCATATAGATGTATGATACGTAACATAGAAATGTATGATACACAGCATATAGATGCATGATTCACAGCATAGATATGTATGATACTCAGCATATAGAAGTATGGTACACAGCATAGTGATGTATGGTGCACAGCAAATAGATGTATGGTACATAGCATAGTGATTTATGGTACACAGCATATAGATGTATGGTGCACATCATATAGATGTATGGTGCACATCATATAGATGTATGGTACACTGCATAGTGATGTATGGAACACAGCATATAGATGTATGGTACACAGCATAGTGATGTATGGAACACAGCATATAGATGTATGGTACACTGCATAGTGATGTATGGTACACTGCATAGTGATGTATGGTACACTGCATATAGATGTATGGTACACAGCATAGTGATGTATGGAACACAGCATATAGATGTATGGTACACAGCATAGTGATGTATGGTACACTGCATAGTGATGTATGGTACACAACATAGACATGTATGATACACAGCATTTAGATGTATGACAGCAGCATATAGATGTATGATACGTAACATAGAAATGTATGATACACAGCATATAGATGCATGATTCACAGCATAGATATGTATGATACTCAGCATATAGAAGTATGGTACACAGCATAGTGATGTATGGTGCACAGCAAATAGATGTATGGTACATAGCATAGTGATGTATGGTACATAGCATAGTGATGTATGGTACACAGCATATAGATGTATGGTGCACATCATATAGATGTATGGTGCACATCATATAGATGTATGGTACACTGCATAGTGATGTATGGAACACAGCATATAGATGTATGGTACACAGCATAGTGATGTATGGAACACAGCATATAGATGTATGGTACACAGCATAGTGATGTATGGTACACTGCATAGTGATGTATGGTACACTGCATAGTGATGTATGGTACACTGCATAGTGATGTATGGTATACAATATATAGATGTATGGTACACAGCATAGAGATAGATGTATGGTACACAATATATAGATGTATGGTACACAGCATAGAGATGGATGTATGGTACACAGCATAGTGATGAATGGTACACAGCATAGAGATGTGATGTATGGTACATTGCATAGTGATGTATGGTACACAGCATAGAGATGTATGGTACACAGCATAGAGATGTATTATACACGGAATAGAGCGGTATGGTACATAGCATAGAAATGTATGATAAACAGCATAAAGATGTATCATACACAGCACAGAGATTTATGGTATACAGCATAGAGATGTTTGATACACGGCATAAAGGAGGTATGGTACACGCCATATATATGTATGGTTCCAAGCATATAAATGTATAATACATAGCACAGGAATGTAAGATACACAACATATAGATTTATACAGAATAGAGATGTATGGTCCACAGAATAGAGATGTATGGTACACATCATTGAGATGTATGATTCACAGCATAGACATGTATGATACACAGTACAGAGATGTATCATACGCAGCACAGATATGTGTGATACACAGAATAGAGATTTATGGTACACAGCATTGCGATGTATGATTCATAGCGTAGACATGTATGATACACAGCATATGGATGTTTGGTACACAGCATATAGATTTATACAGAATAGAGATGTATGTTCACAGCATAGAGATGTATGGTACACAGCATAGAGATGTATGATACACAGTACAGAGATGTATCATACACAGCACAGATATGTATGATACACAGACTAGAGATTTATGGTACACAGCATTGAGATGTATGATTCACAGCGTAGACATGTATGATACACAGCATATGGATGTTTGGTAAAAAGCATATAGATGTATGATACTCAGCTTAGAGATGTGTGATACACAGCATGGAGATGTATGGTACACGGCATGGAGATGTATGGTATACAGCATGGAGATGTGTGATACACATCATGGAGATGTACAATACACAACATACATGACATATAGATGCATGTATGCAGCATAGAGATGTATAGACATCATATAGATGTATGATATACAACATAGAGATGTATGATACATAGCATAGAGATGTGATAGAAATGTATAGTACACAGCATATATATGTATGATACACACTATAAAGATTTATGATACACAGCATAGAGATGTATGATACACATCATAAAGATGTATGATACACAGCATATATATGTATAATACGCAGCATAAAGATGTATGAAACACAGCATAGAGATGTTTGATAGTCATCATAGAAATATATGGTGCACAACATATATATGTATGCTACACAGCATAGAAATGTATGATACACAGCATAGACATGTATCATACGCAGCATTTAGATGTATAACAACAGCATAAAGATGTATGATACGTAACATAGAAATGTATGGTACACAGCATATAGATGTATGGTTCACATCATATAGATGTATGGTACACTGCATAGTGATGTATGGTACAAAATCTATAGATGTATGGTACACAGCATAGAGATGTATGGTACACTGCATAGTGATGTATGGTACAAAATCTATAGATGTATGGTACACAGCATAGAGATGTATGGTACACTGCATAGAGATGTATGGTACACAGCATAGTGATGTATGGTACACAGCATATAGATGTATGGTACACAGCATAGTGATGTATGGTACACTGTACAGTGGTGTATGGTACACAGCATATAGATGTATGGTACACAGCATAAGATGTATGGTACACAGCATAGTGATGTATGGTACACAGCGTAGAGATGTTTAGTACACAGCATAGAGATGTATGGTACACAATCTATAGATGTATGGTACACAGCATAGAGATGTATGGTACACTGCATAGTGATGTATGGTACAAAATCTATAGATGTATGGTACACAGCATAGAGATGTATGATACACAGTACAGAGATGTATCATACACAGCACAGATATGTATGATACACAGACTAGAGATTTATGGTACACAGCATTGAGATGTATGATTCACAGCGTAGACATGTATGATACACAGCATATGGATGTTTGGTAAAAAGCATATAGATGTATGATACTCAGCTTAGAGATGTGTGATACACAGCATGGAGATGTATGGTACACGGCATGGAGATGTATGGTATACAGCATGGAGATGTGTGATACACATCATGGAGATGTACAATACACAACATACATGACATATAGATGCATGTATGCAGCATAGAGATGTATAGACATCATATAGATGTATGATATACAACATAGAGATGTATGATACATAGCATAGAGATGTGATAGAAATGTATAGTACACAGCATATATATGTATGATACACACTATAAAGATTTATGATACACAGCATAGAGATGTATGATACACATCATAAAGATGTATGATACACAGCATATATATGTATAATACGCAGCATAAAGATGTATGAAACACAGCATAGAGATGTTTGATAGTCATCATAGAAATATATGGTGCACAACATATATATGTATGCTACACAGCATAGAAATGTATGATACACAGCATAGACATGTATCATACGCAGCATTTAGATGTATAACAACAGCATAAAGATGTATGATACGTAACATAGAAATGTATGGTACACAGCATATAGATGTATGGTTCACAGCATAGTGATGTATGGTACACTGCATAGTGATGTATGGTACACAATCTATAGATGTATGGTACACAGCATAGAGATGTATGGTACACTGCATAGTGATGTATGGTACAAAATCTATAGATGTATGGTACACAGCATAGAGATGTATGGTACACTGCATAGTGATGTATGGTACAAAATCTATAGATGTATGGTACACAGCATAGAGATGTATGGTACACTGCATAGAGATGTATGGTACACAGCATAGTGATGTATGGTACACAGCATATAGATGTATGGTACACAGCATAGTGATGTATGGTACACTGTACAGTGGTGTATGGTACACAGCATATAGATGTATGGTACACAGCATAAGATGTATGGTACACAGCATAGTGATGTATGGTACACAGCGTAGAGATGTTTAGTACACAGCATAGAGATGTATGGTACACAATCTATAGATGTATGGTACACAGCGTAGAGATGTTTAGTACACAGCATAGAGATGTATGGTACACAATCTATAGATGTATGGTACACAGCATAGTGATGTATGGTACACAGCATATAGATGTATGGTACACTGCATAGAGATGTATGGTACACAGCATAGTGATGTATGGTACACAGCATAGTGATGTATGGTACACAGCATAGTGATGTATGGTATACAATATATAGACGTATGGTACACAGCATAGTGATGTATGGTACACAGCATAGTGATGTATGGTATACAATATATAGACGTATGGTACACAGCATAGTGATGTATGGTACACAGCATAGTGATGTATGGTACACTGTACAGTGGTGTATGGTACACAGCATATAGATGTATGGTACACAGCATAAGATGTATGGTACACAGCATAGTGATGTATGGTACACAGCGTAGAGATGTTTAGTACACAGCATAGAGATGTATGGTACACAGCGTAGTGATGAATGGTACACATCACTGATATTCTACTGTATGGTATACAACATAGATAGGTATGGTACACAGCATAGAGATGTGTGGTAAACAGCATAGCAATATGTGATACACAGCATAGTGATGTATAGTACTCATCATATAAATGTATGGTACACAGCATAGGGATGTGTGGTACACATCATAGAGACGTGTGGTACACAGCATAAGGATGTATAGTACTGTGTGGTACACATAATATAGATGTATGACACACAGCATATAGATGTATGGTACACAACATATGAATGTATGACACACAGCATATAGATGTATATACAACATAGATATGTCTGACACAGCATACATATGTATGGTACACAGCATATAGATTTAAGACACACAACATTATGTATGGTACACAGAATAGATATTTATGGTACCCAGAACATGAATTCTGTATTTAGCAATATCTTTGGTCGCTGCCTCTTCCTGCGGTATAGAGCGGTGGCCTACTACAGGTGCTCGTCTTTTCCTGATAACCTGCAATACAATGTAAAACTTAATTCAAAACATTGCTGCTATTACTTCTGATATACTGCATAGAAGCAGTATTTCATTAAGAATAGTGGTAATAAAATATAAAGCAGGTTTGTATAATAAGCACAAGCTAGTATTGTATAAACAGTAGTTGACATAATATCAACCCCTGAATAACTCCTGTCTGTATGCGAGAATTAACAAGATACAACATTATTCATTTAAAGTCAGATTATACAAACATATATACGTATAGTAACAACATATAGATATATGGAACACAGAATAGATATGTATGACACATAGCCTATAGATGTATGGTACAAAGCATAGAGATGTATGGTACACAGCATATATAGATATATGACACACAACATATATATGATGACACACAGCATATAAATGTATGACACACAGCATGTAGATGTATGACACACAAAATGTAGATGTATGGTACACAGTATATTGATGTATAGTACACAGCATATTGATTTATGGTACGCAGCATATAGATGTATGGTACACAGCATATAGATGTATGGTACACATCATATATATGTATGACACACAGCATAGAGATGTATGGTACACATCATATATATGTATGACACACAGCATATAGATGTATGGTACACATCATATATATGTATGACACACAGCATAGAGATGTATGGTACACATCATATATATGTATGACACGCAGCATATAGATGTATGGTACACAGCATATAGATGTATGGTACACATCATATATATGTATGACACACAGCATAGAGATGTATGGTACACATCATATATATGTATGGTACACATCATATATAGAGACAGAACGAGTCAGGCCAGTAACTATTCGCGCGGCTTCATATTGTATTTTTTCTAAGTTATCTTTTTCATAATTTGTACAACTATCCCATACTATAGCCGCGTATTCTAAAATAGGGCGAAGGTAAGATTTATATATTTGATTAAGCGTTTGGCGTTTTAATTTAAATGTCATTAATTTCATTGAACCTAATACCTTAGACGCAGATATTACAATATTTGAAATATGCTGATGCCAGGACCCATCATGACTAAGGGTTACTCCTAGATGTTTATGATGGTCAACAAAGTTAAGTTGTGTATTTAAAATATGAAAGACGGACGGTTTCTGTTTGCAAGTGAAAAGAAGATAACTTCAGTTTTAGATGGATTACATTTTACTAGCCATTGCTTTGACCAATTCGATATTTTACACAGGTCCTCATTAATTGTAGTTTCCATATAATCTAAGTCGGATGTAGATACCGCAATAGAACTGTCATCAGCAAATAGCCTTGTCGTACTAAGCAATGCATCAGCTATGTCGTTTATATAAATTAAAAACAATAATGGTCCTAGAACAGACCCTTGGGGTACGCCGGCATTTGGAGTTTTTATTTCAGAAAAGGTCGAACCAACGAAAACTCTTTGCTTACGATCAGTTATATAATTATTTATCCAATTAATAAGGTTGCCTGAAATGCCATGTTGTCGGAGTTTAAAAATTAAAGCTGCGTGCCAGATGCGATCGAAAGCTTTGGATATATAAAAAAATACCATACATGTAAATTTGTTTTCATCAATCGCTTTGCATATTTGATTATAAATATCAATTAGTTGATAAACTGTTGAGTGACCAGGTAAGAAACCAGACTGGTTTTTAAATATTCAATTATTGGTAAGCAAAAAATTAAAAATATGTTTAAATATCACGCGTTCCATAACTTTTCCAACGCAACTAATTAACGATATTGGTCTATAGATTGAAGGTGAATCTTTATCACCTGATTTAAGGGTGCCCTCTGGTGAATATCAGAACAGATAGAATTTTTTATTTCCCTGTTTTTTATGAAGACTAACATATTACTAGTTAGTTTCTGGAAAAATAATGATGGGTCGGTGATTTAACTTTTTCGCAAAATTAATCTTTAGTAATACACTCTCACAGTGCGGTTTTAAATTCTGAATCAGCTGCAAATTGTGTATGGCAACTTACATGTGTGTAGTGTGGTTTGCAGAACAGGTATCGATTTTCCGTCTTTTTTAATGTAATAGATCATACTTTAGGACGAAAAATTAAGGGTTGGGGTATTTTTATCACCATCTGAAAAATTAGTACATCCCTTGTCATTACCCCACCCAGTTTACTATAAATTGCATTTTTAAATTTGTGATCCATAAATTTTTCATGATAAAGGAACAGATAACTTTTTGAGATATTTTGTCTACAATATATACAAGACCTGAGTATCAGAATGAAAAAATAAAAATTGGGGGTCGGTGTGCATATAAGAAAGATATTCAATAAAAACTGAGAAATAAATGTGCTTTTTTAGATTTCGACGAGCTCTGACATATAACGGCATAGGTCTGTAACAAATAATAGGAAAATACTTTTTATTCCTGTCTATGTATATGCTAACACATGTCTTTGTAATAAAGTTTAAATTAAGTGAATATCTTAAATGGTTTTTGAGAAATACCATCTTTTGTACCCCTACCCCCCATTTTGGCTTATGTTAAAAATTGTCAATTTTGGGCACAACATGTGAGGTCAAAAAAAATATCTAATTTTTTTATATTTTTTTTGCACTAAAATATCCCTATTGGGCATAAGTTTGTTACTGTATAATTATTTTTTCCAGTTTTATTATAATTTTTGAAATATAACAAATGTAAATTTCCGGAAGTGCAAAAATCCAAAACCTCAGCAGAGGGCACCCTTAAAAAGTGGCATAACATTAGCTAATTTCCAGCATTGTGGAAAGATATTCTCTTGAATTGAACGATTAAACAGAATACACAGGGGGCGACATATTGTTTTTGAAGTTTCTTTCAGGACACTATGACTAATTTCATCTGGTCCACTAGCTTTATTTATCACTAAAGTTGATAGGATATCAGAAATTTCATTTTCAGTAATATTAATATCATTGATAGTATTGATCGTCTTAGGTATAAATTGTGGTAGAATGGCATTGGTGTCGTCAACAGTTGATACTGATGTAAAAAAGTCATTCAATAAATTTGCCTTTTCTTCGTCAGATACAGAATATAAACCATCGTTGTTCTTTAAAGGTGGTATGACGTTACAACTGTTAGCGTTTTCTTTAATTAACATTTTGATTATTTTCCAGTACTGTCGAGGATTTGCAGAATTCATATCACTTAGAGAAAATTCAAGTTGATTAAAAAATATTTCTTTAGCATGCTTTTTCATATTATTAACTTTATTTCGAAGGTCTTTATATAAGCGCCAATCTGATTGATTGCCTGTACGTAAAGCTATTGATTTTTTTCTATCGCTTTTACGAGATGCAAGTCGAATTTCTGAATTATACCAAAGCTTATCATTTGGACGAATTGTGACGAAACTAGTTGGAATGCATTCCTTCATGAGATCGGTGAGTTTATTAATAAAACTATTTGCAGCGATATCTACAAAATCTGTATGCAAAAAGGTCCAGTCTGTTGATCTCATTAAATTATTCAACTTTTCAAAATCAGCACGTTTGTAATTCCAGACTCTTCTTTGAAACGGTATATTTATACAAAGTTCGCTTTTAATGAAAGCATATGTACTATAGTGATCACTGATAAGATTTGCTGTTTGAGCAACGCCAGAATCATAAGAAGTTAAATGATTAGAGACAGCGATTGGATCTATTAAAGTGCTTGAAGTGTTAGTTACACGGGTAGGATCTTTAATTACATTTATCATATTATTAAGAGTAAGTATATCTCGAAATTTATGATTTGACAGGTTTAATTGGTCTTCATTAATGTCACCTAAGATAATAATATTTGAAGTTATTTCAGAAGCATGTTCAATGCAGACGTTTAACCTGTCCCAGAATTCAACTGCATAGTGCGGTGAACGATAAAGTGTGCATATTAGAAAAGACTGGCTATTATCTTTTATTTCAACCCATATTGATTCAGGAAGTAAATATTCCAATTCAATTTTCCTATTTGGTCTTAAATGGGGCGAGATATACATTAATAATCCGCCGGAATGAGATGTATTATCCTTACGGAACATAACATCAAAAGTTTCTAAATGTAATATTTCGTTTCCAATATCAGTCGATAGATGAGTTTCAGTAAAACACAATATATCAAAATCCACGAAGTTGTCTTTGATATAGTCCAATTTGTTTCTGATACTACGAATATTTTGATGTATTATTGAAAAGCATTGCCTTGTGTCATAACTTGGGCCCGGATTCAGTTCTACATCTCCTGATAATATAATTAAAGTACCCATAGTTAAGAAAAAGTAAATATTTTGCATAATATCGTATGTTGAAAAAAAAATCGGATTAGATTTATATTCATAATTATTTTTCTCCGATAATGAATTAAAAGTGTGGCATGCAAATAATACGGCGATAAATGCAATATAAGGATACGCAGCGTTTAAATAAAAAACGAGCAATTAATTGAGTTACTCTTATTAAACAATGAATGAAGTACATAATGATATCTAATGTCATGTTAAGAGGGTGCATAAAGCATGCACGTACACGATTTTAGGTTTCGCTGTCGCCTGTTATTATAAAGTCCAATAGTCGCTCTCCATGAGTTTAGGTGAGTTTTACCCATGGGGATAAATTATAAAGTCAAATATAATGAAGAGCGACAATCGGACCAACTGGCATGTGAGTTGGTGTGATATACAGGAATATACGAGAAGATATGGTGAACAAACATGGGGGCGCGGCAGGCACGGGAGGACACAAATAAACAATATTAAAAGCATTTGCTTTTACACTGAGAAAAGAAAAAACAAACAAACAAAAAAAAACTGTATCCTAGAACGAGAAAATTAGATTACAAAACAAAAGAAAATATATATCAACTTACGTTAAATAGTGCTTTAATTTTTTCTTATGATATTAAAATCAAAATTCAAAAACAAATTCTAATTAGTTTCATCAATGCAATTACATAGGAAACATAATTGCGTCACTTTATAAATATCCAAGACCACCATAATAAATAGTAGTGTGACTAATATACACACACAAAAAAAAACACACAACAAGAACACACAATACAATAATTGTGAAAGTTGCTATTCGCAATAGCATATAAAAATCCTATGCCACCATTCATAAATACAGCGAATACATATCATTTCCACGACCATCATTAATAAGTAGTATATTATTATAGAAATCAAAGAAGTAAGTGATAGCATCATCTCAGCTGGTTAATTTGACCCTAAAAAAAGACACTGTAACCACATTACATAATACAAAATAATATGGGTCAATAGTTACAAATACCTGTGAAAAGTCACTAGAAAAAAAAATCCAGTTCAAACATTATAATATACAATACCTAAAACTGTTGGAGAGAAATACCCCAGTGATTTATATCTTGACATATAATTATGAAATAAGCCATGTTTTATTAAAATTAAACTCAGCATAACAACGTTTATAATACATTTAAAGAACAGTTTCGTAAATCGCTCGGGCCCAGTTTGAGTAATATTACATTTTCACATTTACATGACATAATATAGGCCAAATCAACGCCATAGTAATGATACTCGTGCGATCAACACTTATACGTCAGTACTAATTTAGATCAACAACGGTAAAAAGTAAACCAGATATTAGGCACGTGCAATATAGTCACGTGTGGTACAAGCTAGTATGATCATGCTATTTGGCATAAGGATTATATACAGCAAGTCATTCCGTAACATAAACACATGTCTAGGTAATTGATATCCAGCGTATATCATTTACATTTATATGTATATTTTTTTTGTTTTAAGTGTTAGATTTAAAAAACAAAACAAAGAAACAACACATGCTGGACAGTATTACTATTTACCAAACAGTTCACTGGATACTAGTGTATATTCATTAATGGATTTAAACACACACTTTGACTCTCAAGTGTTAATAAATTATATATAATATATGTGTTATTTTCTGGACAATATTTTAATTGACGAGAACATTTACTGGATATGTATATGAATTAATGGATTTAAAAACAAAATTTGACCCTCACAAACTACAACACAGGCACAATTGCATAATTATGTACTACGAGAGGCGCCCCACTTATATTTGAACACTTTTGTTTAAGGTGGGTTTTTTCAGCGGAAGTGATTGTCATAAAAAATACGTGATTTAATTATGTGAAACTGTCATTTAGAACGTATGCATTTAAAAATAATATCCAATTTCACGCGGTCCTTTTTAAATTGCATTTTGAATAAGGTGTACACCATTTTCTAATTTGAAGCCTATATGTTTCTGTTGCCGTGGAGTTTTACCTTAAACCAAATAATTGCACTAAAGGCATATCATAATTGTTTAAAAATGTGTTTATAATTTAAATATGATCGTATGTTTTATTTTAAGACAAAAATATAGATGCTGAATTAAAAGCTCGACTTTTTATCGCAATATTAAAACATTGACAGATAATAGGAAAATTTGCTCCTATGTTACTGATAATTTTATAAATTAACCAAAATAACTGTTTTTATCATATTTTGTGATATAAAAACATGAACAGTTATTGTTGATGTGTATCATATATGTATATCGTATACCTTATAAAGATATATTTGGTAAACAAATTTATTATTTTTATCATTATTTGCAAATGTGTGTGTTTTGACCCTAAATTTTAAGTTATATATTTTTCTATCTTTTCTTTTGAGCAACTTATGAAACTTGTTTTTTATAGCGGAGGAAGTCACAAAAATGCATGCAGTTAATGTTTTGAACTAGACGCTTTCGTAAATTTAGACATTTTCATAGTTGAATTTCATGTTAATTTTCGCTAAAATCTTGAAAATCGACAAATTAAAAAAAAATGCATATTACACTTTTCTACGTTCAGGCATGGACATATCGGATTACTATAACCTTTAACGATATTTTAAAAGCATTTGTGTTAACATTTGTATTGCAGTTATTTTTATAATTGACGATTTTTGCTTCAAAATGTCATTCTCTACCCATTTTCAAAAATACGGATGCAGCAACATTAGGAAGCCCATAATAGTGCATGTCATACTGTTTCATATCGAAGGAATCATTAGACTTGACATTACAATCAACATATTCGGCGAGAATTTCAAGATAGTTGATTCAGTTACACAATAAAAGTGTTCAAATATAAGTGGGGCGCCTCTCGTATTATGTACAACTGCAACATCAGAATATTAATGGAAAATGTTTTAACGTTATATACAATATGTATGACAACATTAAGTCTAGCGTAGTCACTAAGGATGGTAACTCCCCCTTTTTTACATGTTTAAATGGCGTTCGCCAAGGCGAAAATTTGTCGCCATTCTTATTTAGCATTTTCCTTAAAGGGTCCTCCAAATTGAAATAACTTTCCTTTGTATTACGAAGATAATGATTAGCAGTTTCTAAAAATACTTCGTACAAAATCGTAAACCTATTCGTTCATCGGTAAATCACGAATCCATACGGCACATTTGCCCCTAATACACACCTGTCACGGAAACGTAACTGAGGTTTCACGGAAACAGCCGAATGGAAAAACCCCGTTGACGTCACGCATTACCTATGGTTCGTTAGAAACCAAAATTGGCGGACATAAACCAAGTAAACAATGCGAGCGAAGTGGACAATCAACATTGTGTGTACCCCATCCACTTTGATTCTGAGCGTATAAAGTATAAATGAAAACAATAAACGAATAATACAAATAAACTCATGATATTAGATTGTTCAATGTCTTCATCCTGTGACTGTGTCTCCGTCTGTGGGTCTGCAAATCGGAGAATCGGTGAATTGCGTCAGGTTTCAGCACTGGTTTTAAGTTTTGATACCTACTGTATTTACTCAATGAGTCCGGACACTCATTAATTCCGGACACCTAATTAATTGAAGAAAATAATAAAACTAGTGCTCGGACATATTAAGAAATCAATCTTATTTCAATAGTTTTGATGCTTTTATAAATTCTGACATCGGGAAAAGATGAATTATTCGCCGAAAATGACAGGTTAAAATTACGATCAACGACTTCTAATTGCTGATTGCATCTCGATAATTACCAACAGAGGCAGCAGAATATACTTCAATGAATTTAATTGTAACTTGTTTGATGCAATTAAATAAAAAGTTTTTGATCGTGATTTTTTACTGTTATTAACGAGCCATTTTGAAACAATTACATTATTACTGACCCATGCTATAATTTTGTGTAATCGGTCAGGCGCGTGTTGAAACAATTGTCTAAACCAGGTAAAACCATTCCAATGTAGGTGTTACGGGTTGTTTTGTGTTTTCGCTGTCGTAGCTATATAGTGGGCCATTCCATTATCTGGCATTACCAGCAAAAAAATACGGTCACGCTCACACAGGTAAAGCGCTGTGCGATTTCTTGTCTGTTTGTACAGACACATGAACTATTTTTTATTTTATACTATAAGCATGGCATGCTTTGTTTTTTAGCTTCGATTTGAGGAATAACATGATGATGCAATTAAACGACTATTATAATTTTAATTTATTTTCTGCAATACCTTGTATGTTTTTATTTTGTAATAAAATAATCAACATGTTCACACCGTTTTGCAAAACAAGTTCAATCCATTTAGTTCGATGACGGCAACATGGAAATGTGTGTAGACTTACACTGCCTTCCTGTTTACTTTTTCTACAAAAGCTTAATGAGCACCTTTTCACCATGATGAAGACACGAACACATCAATAATATTCCAGGGTTTAAAACACTTAGGCTGTATGAGAAAAATGGACATCCAACAAGAGTAACGGTTTGTTTACACATAGATACGCGCCATAATTGATTATGTAAATTAGGTAGTTTGTACGGAAGATGTGATTGGTCGTCCCTTATGACGTCATTTTCCGAAGATCGATCGCGCACCTGTTTTTTTTGTGTACAGGTAAACTTCCTACCTGTAAAACTTGCATTTATCAACGGTTTTTGAGAAAACGGACGATGACATTGACATTCTTTTATAATAAGCTTTCATTTAAAATTACTTTATTTTTCAATTTGGAGGGCCCTTTTATGATTTAGAGCAATATCTAAATGACAGAAATGTTACTGGTGTAAATAAAGAAACAGTAATTGATGATGTACATATTTATCTTAAATTGTTTATTCTAATGTACGCAGATGATACTGTTATATTTAGTGACAATGAATTAGATCTCCAGCATGCACTTAATCATTTCAAAGTATACTGCGACACATGGAAGCTTTCTATAAATGTAAGTAAAACAAAAAATATGATTTTTAGTAAGGGTAACCCATCACGAAATAAAATATTTAAAATCGGCGAAGATGTAGTAGAGATAGTCAATGAATATAAATACCTAGGAATCTTTTTCTCTAAAAGTGGATCGTTTAATCATACAAAGAAATATCTAGCAGAACAGGCTAACAAAGCTCTTTTCGCATTATTAAGAAAAATAAAAACAATATCACTACCATACGAAATACAACTTGACCTTTTTGACAAAACAATAAAACCGATCTTAATATATGGTTGTGAAATATGGGGGTTTGGAAATATTGATGTCCTAGAAAGAATTCAGCTCAAATTCTATAAATACATTTTTAATCTGAAAAAATCTACTCCCTCTTATATGATATATGGAGAGATTGGCACAACACCTTTATATGTAGATGTTAAAAACAGAGTTGTAGCATTCTGGTCAAAGCTTATAGATAATATAAATGGCAATGACAGAAATAAATTATCATCCAGCATTTATTTATTAATGTATAATTTTTACTACTCAAACAAGGTCAAATCGGGGTGGATGGACAATATTAAAAATATATTATGTAATTCTGGCTACTCCGGAATTTGGTACAGCCAATCTTTTACCAATTCTAAATGGCTAATTAAAGCTTCATATCAGCAACTAAAAGATACCTTTATCCAAAGTTGGCTATCTGATATAGAAAGAACGTCAAATACTAACATATATAAACTGTTTAAAACAGAATTTAAACAAAGTAAATATATACAATTACTACCCACTTATTTATGTAAAAAACTAATGGCATTTCGAACCAGAAATCACCAGTTACCCATTGAAACTGGAAGATGGAGAGGTATACCTTCACATCAAAGGCAATGTAACCAATGTAATGACATAGGAGATGAGTTTCACTGTCTTTTAGTATGCCCACAATTCATTGATCAAAGAAAAAAGTACATTAAACCATTCTATTATAACCGCCCAAATATCTTAAAATTTACAGCATTATTATCGCAAGAAAGTTATTCTGAAATGAGAAAACTAAGTTTATTCGTGGATAAAATTATGAAAATCATAAAGGTTCAATAGCAAAATGCATTATAAAACATAACATTGAAAGTCTGTGCAATTTTTTTTAACCACTAAAATTTATAATCGTTTGTGTTTAATTGTTATTTTGTTTAAATCCACGCAATTTTAACTATTTAAAGTTATTTGCACGACCAAACGCACTACTACTTTTCGTTTCGGTAATACGGCGTTCCATTGGTCGACAATTGACAATATTAACGAAATCACAAATCAAAACATGCTCTACATTTCGTTTCGGTAGGGCTGCAGAATTTGTTGCCGTTAAAACTGTAAATGTACTCATTGCTTTGTATTGTTGTTGTTTATTGTTTTTCCTTCTCTGTTTGTTTTTCCTGCATAAGAGTGCTTGCGCGCGAGTGCGAGCGTTAGTGTGCTTACTTGCCTGTGTGTATATGTATCCTGGTTGGAGCATAGTTGTTTGTACTCGTTTAATGTTTAAAAACCTGTGCATAAACACTTGGTAGAACAAATGAAATACATTGTTAAATGACAGTAATTTTACTTATAATATGCATGATAGACAAGCGACATGGATATTTTTAAACGTGCGCAAATCCCGTCAAAGGATACACAAACATTGTTAAATAGAAAATAAATAAACTCACCTTTCAAGGCTGAATATAGGTAATCCTTATAAAATCCGTTATTTTTATGAATAATAATAATATAAAAAAAATCAATCCAGTAAAATAAAAACAACTCACGAAATTACACACGTGTTTTTAAATCCACCATTATGATAAAGTAATAGTCCGAAGATACATAATGAATCTTTTCAAATTAGATACCACGAAAAGCGCGCTGCACGGGATTTGCGGACACTGTGTTACGCCCACTGGTCGATAAATCTATTTAACTATTATTTACTTTTAAAGAGTACTGAATTATTTCGGCTCAATAAATATTACTTTATTGAATACATATTTAGCTAATGTAGAGTTTCTGTTACAATCTGAAAATAATAATATGTATATGTTCATACATAACATATATATTGAGTAATTACTTTAACATGTTAGATTAGTATATATAGACAGGAATATCATATCATGTCAGCCACCACCTATACCATTCTTTTCAAATATATTAGTATTAGTATTATCGTTATTATTATTATTATTATTATTATTATTATTATTAATAACTGCAATGTGTAAGTAGTATACTTATACATTGAATAGACATCTACCCACTTCATTGCTAGATAGTTTGTATATATATATATAGTCGTTTTCTGATGTATACATGTTTTTGTTTTTCCAATGTGATGACTTGTCGCCATTCATATGTAAATGTATTTTGTAACATGTTGCTTATGCTGTTCATATATGTGAACCTAAGTGAAATAAAGAAGTTGAAGTTGAAGTTGGATATATCGTCTGCAAAATTCACAGGTGAACTAGTGGAGAGGTGTGAATAACAATACTGTGGACAGGTATGTTTTATATTAGATATAATTGGCTGATGCGTTATATAATAACGAATAATGCTGTCAGTATTTAGGACAGTGTTTGTTTACCATTGAGTGTCAGAAAGTAAGACGAACATAAAACTTTGTCTTTAGGAAAACATAGTCTTTAGGAATCGGCTAAGTCTTTAGGAATCGCCTTTCCTGCTTTAATGCACTGGATCGCCTCCATGTTACGGATTGGTATACCTTTTATTTCACCGAGGAAAACGACGAATACACGGCATCCGGCGATATACGTTTTTGACAATTGTTTACTTCTTACTACTGCCGCGCCTCATACGCAAGACTTTCACGAAAACGCGTCAGGTTGTCTTGTACAAATATGCTTTCACCTATAGTCTTACGAGCATTGTAAACCCTTTGTCTAGCCTTCGAGTTTGTGAATTTTACAATGACTCTGCGATTTTCAGTACCCTTTCGCCTACCTTTCCTGTGGCACCTGTCAATGTCAGACTCTCTCAGTTCGATTCCATGCTTAGCAAGGTCTACTACATGATAGAGTTGTCCTTTCTGTAACTAGTTGTAGCCCTATTTGTGCAAAACACGTTGAGATATATCTGGAATAGGTGTATATAATAGTGTAGTATAGGCATTTTTTTTATTATTATTCTTTTTCCTTTCAGTATATATATTCAGATCGTTGCTGATTTGTTTCTTTTGGGAAACGTATTTAAGCTAGCTGAGAGATTATTCTTTATTCTATAAAGTGACTTCTGTTTTAACTTTAATAAACAAAATAATTAAGATGACCGTATATGAAACTGCGACAATGATCATGTGACTCGGCAAATTGTACATATACATGCATAATGATGCAGTTCGCTGGCTCATTAGGTAACTCGGCTTGATTTTGGCTTCAGTTGTGTTAATCTTGCTATGTTCAATCACAGATATATTAGGTATGTGGTTCAATATAAACAGATATTCATTTAGTGGTATATTGTTCCACATTGCACGCCTGACCTTCTAATTCACACCGTTTGGTGCCGAATATACAGTACGGTCGACGTGTCTGTTGTTGTTGTTGTTAATTCTGAGGATTATAGTGCCTCCGCCCATCTGTGACACCAGAGAATCCCGGTACGCCACGGGCATTAGGTGTGCACTATATATGTCGGAGTGTAGAGTTGTACTCGGCCTTAATGACAATATTTATCAAGAAGGAAATATTTCTAAAGATCCTAATATTGACATTTTTTCTATATTTTCTATTCGAAAGCGTAAATCTAGGTCTCATGGTCTTAGGAGTAATGGTAACATCAAACGTAAATCGCGTGTAATTTTTTCTGTTGCTGATTAACATACTATTTTTAAACAGTCTGGAAAGCACTCTATGCTTTCACGGCTTACCTCTTTGTCTATTTCTTCACTAAAGTTGATCGACGAGGAAGCCGACAACATTTTCATTCGTACAGATCCCTTGTATAGCACTGCTTCCATAGTTCAAAGCTACACACAACATGTTCTCCGATCCCATATTGACAAGGAGTCTGATCACGTCAGGCATTTTCTAAAACTACTATATATTAATAAAGGTATTGATTTCATTGATATGCCTAGTAATTTTCGGGATACTCATGTAATTGATTCTATCCCAAAATATTTTAAAAATTCCGAAAGTCCTGTAATTTGTTATAAGTATAAAAAGCCTATTAGAAATATTATTTTCAACTACAACAAAATAGTTTCTGACCTTGATATAGTACATAATACTCCTAAGGAATGTGAATGCAACACATCAACATTTTGCTATGCTCCAGCAGGTCATGTCATCACTGGTAATTTTGATATTGTTGATAAACGTATTCGGCATTTGTTTTGGAAAGGTCCTAAATATAGATTACCTTCAACAATTGATTTTAATGCCTGTCGTGCTCAGATCGCCCACTCCATTGAAGATTTTAGTATAAAATGGTGTCGTAGAGAACATGCGGACCCAAACTCGCTTTCTACTTGGAAAAAGTCTATTCTTAAAATTATAGATACACGTATTAACTTTTATAATGCTAATCCCTCTTTACTACCTCCGAGACCTAGGTTTTCCTTTCGTAATCTAAAATCGGGAATTCAGGAATTTCACAATAAATTTGTTTTAGTTCCTGCAGATAAAGCAGCTAATAATGTAATTAATGTTTGACGCCTACATTACGTCAATGTTTTATCTCTGGAACTAGGCAGCACCAATTCGTATACTCCAGTTAATTCTACTGAGGATGATGTTGTTTCCGCACATATCACTCGGTGCACTACTTTCAAGGCTGGTGTAAACGATAAGCAAAATAAACTGCCTACCATGTACTGGATTCCTAAATTACATAAAAATCCGTATAAGGCTAGCTTTATTTCTAATTCTAGTGCCTGCACCAAAACAAACATCTCCAAACTTTTAACTTCTTGTCTTACTGCCGTTAAAGATCACGTTAAACTATATTGTGATAAAACTTATGAAAACTCTGGGATTAATTTATTTTGGTCTATAAAAAATTCGAGAGACGTTCTTGATAAAATTTTCAATATAGGTCAAGTTTCATCAATAAGTACTTATGACTTCTCGACACTATATACAACCCTACCACATCAAGCTAATTTCTCTGATTCAAAAAACATTCGCTAGAGAAAATACAACATTTTTGGCATGTAATAATATTAAAGCGTTTTTCACTAACGGTAGTTTAGATAATTATACTATGTGGACTTGCTATGAAGTTTGTGAAGCACTCATCTTCCTATTAGATAATATTTTCGTCAGGTATGGTACCACCGTTTATAGACAAATTGTTGGTATCCCTATGGGTACGAACTGTGCACCACTTGTCGCAGATTTGTTTTTATTTTGCTATGAAAGGGATTTCATGTTGAGTCTTTCACCAGATACCCAGACAGATGTTATTGAAGCTTTTAATGACACCTCTCGGTATCTGGATGACATACTGAACATTGACAACCCTTTGTTTCCAACTATGGTTCATAATATTTATCCTAAAGAACTTGCAAAACTTTACTATCGTAACCCTGATCTTCTTTCCAAATATAAATGTAATTTAAGGACTCTACTGCGACAAGGACTATCACAAACTGACTTCTATGGTGATGTGATTAATAAACTTCGTAAGATTCTTGGTCAAGATCACTTTCATACTATCTTTGTTAAACTTGTTAAAAAGTTTATCAAAAGAGGTTATTACCCTATCATTTTGCAACGTACTGCATGCTTTGTGGTGGACCCTTTTACAGTTCGCCACTATGCTTTCCTCTTTAACTGTACGATGACCGGACAGGCTGTGGACCCTATGATGACGCCTACCTAAAGCCCATTGGGACGGTGGCGTTTGATGTTTGTCCATGATCTTTCTTGTCGTGCCCTTAATGGTGTATTCTCTTACTGCTCTGGCTTCTGCCAAGTCATTGATTACCTTCATTGTGGCTTTCTAGGCTATTGTTTTTTTGTATTATATTTACACGAGCATATTTGTGTTTTACTTATATTGCCTATTGATGCTGCCTTGTTGGTTAGAGATTAGATCATGGCGGGGATTTCTTTATTTACACTGTCCTGTTTTAGTGGGATGACAGTAGGGTAAGTGTGCGGTTTGGTGCACCCTAGAACCGGTTTAAACCTCCAGTGGCCTACTTTGCCACTGACCGTTCCAAGGCGGTAGCCCTATTGTCAACCCTTTTGTGTTTGTGATGTCGTTTGCATTTTTTTTATCAATTTTGCCTTTTCGTTTGTCTATTTTTTTATCAATTTTGCCTTTTCGTTTGTCTGTTTGCGTGTTTGTTTTTGTGTTTTGTGGTTGACTGTCGTCCTTGAATGCTGCGTTCCCTGTCCGATATTTCTATCCTTCCTTGTATCTGCGTTGATTGCAACTGTGTCATTTCAGTTGTATGTATGTCGTCTCGCTGTGGCGTTGATTGGTGGCTGCTGTGGTGTTGCTGGATCCTACATCTACTGGTGTGGTGGAGCCTACATCCTCTACTGGTGTGTCCTACATCCGCTACTGGGCCGTCTGGGTGCTGTGTCTTTGGGGGCCATCCCCGCCGCTGCAACATGCGTCCCCGTGATAAGTAAGATCGGTAGGCACGCAGGTTGCTGGATCCCCTGCTCCATGGGACATCGCCGAGTTTCCCCACGTCAGGTCCGTTCAGTTGCTGAGTCGCCGACCATTCATTCCATATGTACAAAGCCGATATGTGCCACACCAAACATAAACTCATACAGGCAATTTTAGGGGTCGAGGGGAAAGATTTGGTGTTGTCACACCTATACAACTATAGTTTTGCAAATTATAATGCGGAATTACCATTGCAAATACGAATATCTACATGTTAACAACAAACAAGAGTTGTTTTGTTGAAAAATGTCTCTCCAGGCCATCATTTAAAGACTTCAAAAATCTGAAACTCCAAATTACAGCTTCCGAGGCAAAAAACATGCGAAAATATCAAACCTCATTTTAAAACATCGGGAAGTATTTTTTGTCTGAGCTATAGTCATTGCAAAAAGTAAAATACTGTTTAGGTAAGAATCCGAGAGAAAATGAATATTCACATTAGGCAGCCTTATAGGTGTACCGGAAGTAAATCAAATTCCATTGAGTCCAATGCAATATTGTCCAAGCTTTCTAGGTAGCCATTTTATAAAATGAAGTTCAAACTAAGATTCTCATATATGTTCTTAGTCATGAGACCTGCCTCTCTAGAAAACCGCTGAGAATAGTAGGGGTCATGTTTCATATAAGAAAATAAAATTCTGATCTTTGTTGACACTTTGAACAAACTGCATGCATTCGGCACCTCTTAAATATGTTCTACTTTCACTTTCAAAATTGTCAAGTTGATAAATAAAATCATCATACAACCATGCAAATGGTTTTTAGTTATCACAAACAAGTCAATAAAGTCATTTCAGCCAGAAAAACAAGCCTTAAATACTCAAAAATGCCTTTTATCACAAACAAAGTTAGGGATTATATATTTGGGAACTTCTTTCGACTACACCAAGTATGAATACCATAGTGATTTACTTCCTGTAGGCCTATATAACCCCTAATTGTGAGTGAATTTTAAAAGCCTCTATTCTGGCAAAGCCTAATAGCGCACTAAAAACAATACATTTTGACGAATCAGTTGAGTATTGATCAAGATATGTGCGTTTCAAAAATGTACAGTGTAGTCGACAGCGATGAAAAATCTGTAAAAATGTTCACAGTTTTACCTATCTTAACTGTTATATAAAATGGCACTGGGCATATCTGTACTTAGTCTAATGGATAAAATGCTTTAAAAAATCAGTAAACCTGAAGAAATCAAGATGTTTAGTTCCCAAAAGTGCTATATAAGTGCAAAATATGCTGATTTTCATGCCAAATTCAGATTTACAAGGCAATTTGGTGTATTTGTGGCATCATACCTTAATTTGGTGGCACTACATGCATATATAAACATCCCAATTACTCATAAATGCAAGTCTAGTACTAGCTTTGTGATTAAAAGTTAAATTATTATGACTGGACAGCATACTTTGCCTACAGTACTCTCTGACATTTTCTCAGAAAGTTCAATTTTAGGGGGTAAGGGGAAAGATTTGGTGGTGTCACACCTATACAACTACACTTTTGCAAATTATAATGCTGCATTATCATTGCAAATACAAATATCTACATGTTAACAACAAACAAGCCTTGTTTTGTTGAAAAATGTCTCTCCAGGTCATCATTTAAAGACTTCAAAAATTTGAAACTCCAAATTACAGCTTTCCGAGGCAAAAAACATGCGAAAAAAATCAAAACGCGTTTTAAAACATCGTGAAGTATTTTTTTGTCGGAGCTATAGTCATTGCGAAAAGTAAAATACTGTTTAGGTAAGAATCCGAGAGAAAATGAATATTCACATTAGGCCACCTTATAGGTGTACCGGAAGTAAATCAAATCCCATTGAGTCCAATGCAATATTGCCCAAGCTTTCTAGTTAGCCATTTTTTAAAATGAAGTTCAAACTAAGATTCACTTATATGTTCTTAGTCATGAGACCTGCCTCTCTAGAAAACTGCTGAGAATAGTAGGGGTCATGTGGCATATAAGAAAATAAAATTCTGATCTTTGTTGACACCGTGAACAAACTGCATTCATTCGGCACCTCTTAAATATGTTCTACTTTCACTTTCAAACTGTCAAGTTGATAAATAAAATCATCATACAACCATGCAAATGGTTTTTAGCTATCACAAACAAGTCAATAAAGTCATTTCAGCCAGAAAAACAAGCCTTAAATACTCAAAAATGCCTTTTATCACAAAAAAAGTTAGGGATTATATATTTGGGAACTCCTTTCGACTACACCAGGCATGAATACCATAGTGATTTACTTCCTGTATGCCTATAGAACCCCTAATTGTGAGTGAATTTTCAAAGCCTCTATTCTGGCAAAGCCTAGAATATAGCGCATTAAAAATCAATACATTTTGACGAATCGGTTGAGTATTGATCAAGATATGAGCGTTTCAAAAATGAACAGTGCAGTCGACAGCGATGAAAAATCTGTAAAAATGTTCACAGTTTTACCTATATTAACTGCTATATAAAATGGCACTGGGCATATCTGTACTTAGTCTAATGGATCAAATGCTTAAAAAAGTCAGTAAACCTGAAGAAATCAAGATGTTTAGTTCCCAAAAGCGCTATATAAGTGAAAAATATGCTGATTTTCATGCCAAATTCAGATTTACAAGCCTTAAAATACTCAAAAATGCCTTTTATCACAAAAAAAGTTAGGGATTATATATTTGGGAACTCCTTTCGACTACACCAGGCATGAAAACCATAGTGATTTATTTCCTGTATGCCTATAGAACCCCTAATTGTGAGTGAATTTTAAAAGCCTCTATCCTGGCAAAGCCTAGAATATAGCGCATTAAAAAACAATACATTTTGACGAATCGGTTGAGTATTGATCAAGATAAGGGCATTTCAAAAATGTTACAGTGCAGCCGACAGCGATGAAAAATTTACCTATCTTAACTGTTATATAAAATGGCACTGGGCATATCTGTACTTAGACTAATGGATAAAATGCTTAAAAAAGTCAGTAAACCTGAAGAAATCAAGATGTTTAGTTCCCATAAATGCTATATAAGTGCAAAAGATGCTGATTTTCATGCCAAATTCAGATTTACAAGGCAATTTGGTGTATTTGTGGCATCATACCTTAATTTGGTGGCACTACATGCATATATAAACATCCCAATTACTCATAAATGCAAGTCTGGTACTAGCTTTGTGATTAAAAGTTAAATTTCTATGACTGGTCAGCATACTTTGCCTACAGTACTCACTGACATTTTCTCAGAAAGTTCAAATTTAGGGGGTAAGGGGAAAGATTTGGTAGTGTCACACCTATACAACTACACTTTTGCAAATTATAATGATGAATTATCATTGCAAATACAAATATTTACATGTTAACAACAAACAAGCATTGTTTTGTTGAAAATGTCTCTTCAGGTGATCATTTAAAGACTTCAAAAATCTGAAACTCCAAATTACAGCTTTCCGAGGCAAAAAACATGAGACAAAAATCAAAACACGTTTTAAAACATCGTGAAGTATTTTTTGTCGAAGCTATGGTCATTGCGAAAAGTAAAATACTGTTAAGATAACAATCCGAGAGAAAATGAATATTCACATTACGCCACCTATAAGAACCCCTAATTGCGAGTGAATATTTAAAGCCTCTATTCTGGCAAAGACTAGAATATAGCGCATAAAAACAATACATTTTGGCGAATCGGTTGAGTATTCATCAAGATATGGGTGTTTCAAAAATGTACAGTGCAGTCGACAGCGATGAAAATATGTAAAGAATGTTCACAGTTTTACCTATCTTAACTGTTATATAAAATGGCACTGGGCATATCTGTACTTAGTCTAATGGATAAAATGCTTTAAAAAGTCAATAAACCTGAAGAAATCAAGATGTTTAGTTCCTAAAATTGCTATATAAGTGCAAACTATGTTGATTTTCATGCCAAATTCAGATTTACAAGGCAATTTGGTGTATTTGTGGCATCATACCTTAATTTGGTGGCACTACATGCATATATAAACATCCCAATTACTCATAAATGCAAATCTGGTACTAGCTTTGTTATTAAAAGTTAAATTATTATGACTGGACAGCATACTTTGCCTACAGTACTCTAGTACTCTCTGACATTTTCTCAGAAAGTTCAATTTTAGGGGGTAAGGGGAAAGATTTGGTGGTGTCACACATATACAACTACACTTTTGCAAATTATAATGCTGAATTATCATTGCAATTACAAATATCTACATGTTAACAACAAACAAGCCTTGTTTTGTTGAAAAATGTCTCTCCATGTCATCATTTAAAGACTTCAAAAATTTGAAACTCCAAATTACAGCTTTTCGAGGCAAAAAACTTGCGAAAAAAATCAAAACGCGTTTTAAAACATCGTGAAGTATTTTTTGTCGGAGCTATAGTCATTGCGAAAAGTAAAATACTGTTTATATGAATCCGAGAGAAAATGAATATTCACATTGGGCCACCTTATAGGTGTACCGGAAGTAAATCAAATCCCATTGAATCCAATACAATATTGCCCAAGCTTTCTAGTTAGCCATTTTTTAAAATGAAGTTCAAACTAAGATTCACTTATATGTTCTTAGTCATGAGACCTGCCTCTCTAGAAAACTGCTGAGAATAGTAGGGGTCATGTGGCATATAAGAAAATAAAATTCTGATCTTTGTTGACACCGTGAACAAACTGCATTCATTCGGCACCTCTTAAATATGTTCTACTTTCACTTTCAAAACTGTCAAGTTGATAAATAAAATCATCATACAACCATGCAATTGGTTTTTAGTTATCACAAACAAGTCAATAAAGTCATTTTAGCCAGATAAACAAGCCTTAAATACTCAAAAATTCCTTTTATCACAAAAAAAGTTAGGGATTATATATTTGGGAACTCCTTTCGACTACACCAGGCATGAATACCATAGTGATTTCCTTCCTGTATGCCTATAGAACCCCTAATTGTGAGTGAATTTTCAAAGCCTCTATTCTGGCAAAGCCTAGAATATAGCGCATTAAAAATCAATACATTTTGACGAATCGGTTGAGTATTGATCAAGATATGAGCGTTTTCAAAAATGAACAGTGCAGTCGACAGCGATGAAAAATCTGTAAAAATGTTCACAGTTTTACCTATATTAACTGCTATATAAAATGGCACTGGACATATCTGTACTTATTCTAATGGATAAAATGCTTAAAAAATTCAGTAAAGATGTTTAGTTCCCAAAAGCGCTATATAAGTGAAAAATATGCTGATTTTCATGCCAAATTCAGATTTACAAGGCAATTTGGTGTATTTGTGGCATCATACATTAATTTGGTGGCACTACATGCATATATAAACATCCCAATTACTCATAAATGCAAGTCTGGCACTAGCTTTGTGATTAAAAGTTAAATTTCTATGACTGGACAGCATACTTTGCCTACAGTACTCTCTGACATTTTCTCAGAAAGTTCAATTTTAGGGGGTAAGGGGAAGATTTGGTGGTGTCACACCTATACAACTACACTTTTGCAAATTATAATGCTGAATTATCATTGCAAATACAAATATCTACATGTTAACAACAAACAAGCGTTGTTTTGTTGAAAAATGTCTCTCCTTGTCATCATTTAAAGACTTCAAAAATCTGAAACTGCAAATTACAGCTTTCGGAGGAAAAAAAAAACGTGCGAAAATAAATCAAAACGCGTTTTAAAACATCGTGAAGTATTTCTTGTCGGAGCTATAGTCTTTGCGAAAAGTAAAATAATGTTTAAGTAAGAATCCGAGAGAAAATGAATATTCACATTACGCCGCCTTATAGGTGTACCGGAAGTAAATCAAATCCCATTGAGGTTACATTGCACCATTGCGTTTGTGCTTCCGTGGTGTATAGTCAAATAGTGCCTAATAAAAAACGTTTCCCTACCTTACTAGTGATACAAAATGCATACTTTTGATTGCTTTTTGTTATTATTACCTATAATTCAGCCAAATGATGTATTGTGAACATTGATTAGTGTTTGTTTGGGATATTTAATTATAATTGACATAGACAGTAAAGCGAAAGTAGAAATGGGGTAAATCTATCTGTGACGTGTCAAAATAGAAGGTGACGTCATTCAACAGATTGGCTTGTTCTTACATGATACATGACCCCCAGTTTTTATTGCATTTTTATATTGGCGGACGCTCGATCGTTTGATTGATATGTGTTTTAAAATTTTCTACATAGAAAAATACGCATTTTTTATCTCTTGATATACATTCGTCCTATATAAAACAAAGTAGGAAAATCAATGGTGCAATGTAACCTTGAGTCCAATGCAATATTGTCCAAGCTTTCTAGTTAGCCATTTTTCAAAATGAAGTTCAAACTAAGATTCACTTACATGTTCTTAGTCATGAGACCTGCCTCTCTAGAAAACTGCTGATAATAGTATAGGGGTCATTGGCATATAAGAAAATAAAATGCTGATCTTTGTTGACACCGTGAACAAACTGCATTCATTCGGCACCTCTTAAATGTGTTCTACTTTCACTTTCAAAACTGTCAAGTTGATAAATGAAATCATCATACAACCATGCAAATGGTTTTTAGATATCACAAACAAGTCAATAAAGTTATTTCAGCCAGAAAAACAGGCCTTAAATACTCAAAAATGCCTTTTATCACAAAAAAAGTTAGGGATTATATATTTGGGAACTCCTTTCGACTACCGCAGGCATGAATACCATAGTGATTTACTTCCTGTATGCCTATAGAACCCCTAATTGTGAGTGAATTTTCAAAGCCTCTATTCTGGCAAAGCCTAGAATATAGCGCATTAAAAATCAATACATTTTGACGAATCGGTTGAGTATTGATCAAGATATGAGCGTTTCAAAAATGAACAGTGCAGTCGACAGCGATGAAAAATCTGTAAAAATGTTCACAGTTTTACCTATATTAACTGCTATATAAAATGGCACTGGGCATATCTGTACTTAGTCTAATGGATCAAATGCTTAAAAAAGTCAGTAAACCTGAAGAAATCAAGATGTTTAGTTCCCAAAAGCGCTATATAAGTGAAAAATATGCTGATTTTCATGCCAAATTCAGATTTACAAGGCAATTTGGTGTATTTTTGGCATCATACCTTAATTTGGTGGCACTACATGCATATATAAACATCCCAAGTACTCATAAATGCAAGACTGGCACAAGCTTTGTGATTAAAAGTTAAACTTCTATGACTGGACAGCATACTTTGCCTACAGTACTCTCTGACATTTTCTCAGAAAGTTCAATTTTAGGGGGTAAGGGGAAGATTTGATGATGTCACACCTATACAACTACACTTTTGCAAATTATAATGCTGAATTATCATTGCAAATACAAATATCTACATGTTAACAACAAACAAGCGTTGTTTTGTTGAAAAATGTCTCTCCTTGTCATCATTTAAAGACTTCAAAAATCTGAAACTCCAAATTACAGCTTTCCGAGGAAAAAAAAACGTGCGAAAATAAATCAAAACGCGTTTTAAAACATCGTGAAGTATTTCTTGTCGGAGCTATAGTCATTGCGAAAAGTAAAATAATGTTTAAGTAAGAATCCGAGAGAAAATGAATATTCCCATTACGCCGCCTTATAGGTGTACCGGAAGTAAATCAAATCCCATTGAGGTTACATTGCACCATTGCGTTTGTGCTTCCGTGGTGTATAGTCAAATAGTGCCTAATAAAAAACGTTTCCCTACCTTACTAGTGATACAAAATGCATACTTTTGATTGCTTTTTGTTATTATTACCTATAATTCAGCCAAATGATGTATTGTGAACATTGATTAGTGTTTGTTTGGGATATTTAATTATAATTGACATAGACATTAAAGCGAAAGTAGAAATGGGGTAAATCTATCTGTGACGTGTCAAAATAGAAGGTGACGTCATTCAACAGATTGGCTTGTTTCAACATGATACATGACCCCCAGTTTTTATAGCATTTTTATATTGGCGGACGCTCGATCGTTTGATTGATATGTGTTTTAAAATTTTATACATAGAAAAATACGCATTTTTTATCTCTTGATATACATTCGTCCTATATAAAACAAAGTAGGAAAATCAATGGTGCAATGTAACCTTGAGTCCAATGCAATATTGTCCAAGCTTTCTAGTTAGCCATTTTTCAAAATGAAGTTCAAACTAAGATTCACTTACATGTTCTTAGTCATGAGACCTGCCTCTCTAGAAAACTGCTGATAATAGTATAGGGGTCATTGGCATATAAGAAAATAAAATGCTGATCTTTGTTGACACCGTGAACAAACTGCATTCACTCGGCACCTCTTAAATGTGTTCTACTTTCACTTTCAAAACTGTCAAGTTGATAAATAAAATCATCATACAACCATGGAAATGGTTTTTAGATATCACAAACAAGTCAATAAAGTTATTTCAGCCAGAAAAACAGGCCTTAAATACTCAAAAATGCCTTTTATCACAAAAAAAGATAGGGATTATATATTTGGGAACTCCTTTCGACTACAGCAGGCATGAATACCATAGTGATTTACTTCCTGTATGCCTATAGAACCCCTAATTGTGAGTGAATTTTCAAAGCCTCTATTCTGGCAAAGCGTAGAATATAGCGCATTAAAAATCAATACATTTTGACGAATAGGTTGAGTATTGATCAAGATATGAGCGTTTCAAAAATGAACAGTGCAGTCGACAGCGATGAAAAATCTGTAAAAATGTTCACAGTTTTACCTATATTAACTGCTATATAAAATGGCACTGGGCATATCTGTACTTAGTCTAATGGATCAAATGCTTAAAAAAGTCAGTAAACCTGAAGAAATCAATATGTTTAGTTCCCAAAAGCGCTATATAAGTGAAAAATATGCTGATTTTCATGCCAAATTCAGATTTACAAGGCAATTTGGTGTATTTGTGGCATCATACCTTAATTTGGTGGCACTACATGCATATATAAACATCCCAATTACTCATAAATGCAAGTCTGGCACTAGCTTTGTGATTAAAAGTTAAATTTTTATGACTGGACAGCATACTTTGCCTACAGTACTCTCTGACATTTTCTCAGAAAGTTCAATTTTAGGGGGTAAGGGGAAGATATGGTGGTGTCACACCTATACAACTACACTTTTGCAAATTATAATTCTGAATTATCATTGCAAATACAAATATCTACATGTTAACAACAAACAAGCGTTGTTTTGTTGAAAAATGTCTCTCCTTGTCATCATTTAAAGACTTCAAAAATCTGAAACTCCAAATTACAGCTTTCCGAGGAAAAAAAAAACGTGCGAAAATAAATCAAAACGCGTTTTAAAACATCGTGAAGTATTTCTTGTCGGAGCTATAGTCATTGCGAAAAGTAAAATAATGTTTAAGTAAGAATCCGAGAGAAAATGAATATTCACATTACGCCGCCTTATAGGTGTACCGGAAGTAAATCAAATCCCATTGAGGTTACATTGCACCATTGCGTTTGTGCTTCCGTGGTGTATAGTCAAATAGTGCCTAATAAAAAACGTTTCCCTACCTTACTAGTGATACAAAATGCATACTTTTGATTGCTTTTTGTTATTATTACCTATAATTCAGCCAAATGATGTATTGTGAACATTGATTAGTGTTTGTTTGGGATATTTAATTATAATTGACATAGACAGTAAAGCGAAAGTAGAAATGGGGTAAATCTATCTGTGACGTGTCAAAATAGAAGGTGACGTCATTCAACAGATTGGCTTGTTCTTACATGATACATGACCCCCAGTTTTTATTGCATTTTTATATTGGCGGACGCTCGATCGTTTGATTGATATGTGTTTTAAAATTTTCTACATAGAAAAATACGCATTTTTTATCTCTTGATATACATTCGTCCTATATAAAACAAAGTAGGAAAATCAATGGTGCAATGTAACCTTGAGTCCAATGCAATATTGTCCAAGCTTTCTAGTTAGCCATTTTTCAAAATGAAGTTCAAACTAAGATTCACTTACATGTTCTTAGTCATGAGACCTGCCTCTCTAGAAAACTGCTGATAATAGTATAGGGGTCATTGGCATATAAGAAAATAAAATGCTGATCTTTGTTGACACCGTGAACAAACTGCATTCATTCGGCACCTCTTAAATGTGTTCTACGTTTTTAGATATCACAAACAAGTCAATAAAGTTATTTCAGCAGAAAAACAGGCCTTAAAATACTCAAAATGCTTTTATCACAAAAAAAGTTAGGGATTATATATTTGGGAACTCCTTTCGACTACAGCAGGCATGAATACCATAGTGATTTACTTCCTGTATGCCTATAGACCCCTACCTGCTGAGTGAATTTTCAAAGCCTCTATCTGGCAAAGCCTAGAATATAGCGCTTAAAATCAATACATTTGCCGAATCGGTTGAGTATGATCAAGATATGAGCGTTTCAACAGAACAGTGCAGGACCAGCGATGGAAAAATCGTAAAAATGTTCACAGTTTTACCTATATTAACTGCTATTAAATGTGCCCTGGGCATTCGTACTTAGTCTAATGGATCAAAAGCTTAAAAATCAGTAAACATGAAGAAATCCAGATGTATAGTCCAAAAGCTCTATATAAGTGAAAAATAGCTGATTTTCACTGCCAAATTCAAGATTACAAAGGCAATTGTGATTTTTGGCATCTACTTAACTGGTCGACACTGCATATATAAACATCCAATTACTCATAAATGCAAGTCTGGCACAAGCTTGTGTTAAAGTTAAATTTCTATGACTGGAGCATACTTTGCCTACGTACTCTCTGACATTTTCTCGAAAGCTAATTTAGGGGGTAAGGGAAGATTCGGTGTGTGGTCACACCTATACAACTACACTTTCTGAAATTTAATGCTGAATTATCATTGCAAATAAAATATTACATGTTAACAACAAACAGCGTTGTTTTGTTGAAAAATGTCTCTCCTTGTCATCATTTAAAGACTTCAAAATCTGAAACTGCAAATTACAGCTTTCGAGGAAAAAAAACGTGCGAAAATAAACAAAACGCGTTTTAAAACATGCTGAAGTATTTCTGTCGGAGCTATAGTCTTTGCGAAGTTAAAAAAAGGTTTAAGTAAGAATCCGAGAGAAAATGAATATTCACATTACGCCGCCTTATAGTGACCGGAAGTAAATCAAATCCATTGAGGTTACTTTGCACCATTGCGTTGTGCTTCCGTATTGTATAGTCAAATAGTGCCTAAAAAACGTTTCCCTACCTTATAGTATACAAAATGCTACTTTTGATTGCTTTTTGTTATTAATCTATAATTCAGCCAAATGATGTATTGTGAACATTGATAAGTGTTTGTTTCGATTGGATATTTAATGTAAAGGCACCTAGAACCGTAAGCCCGAAAGTCAGAAACTGGGGGTAAATCTATCTGTGACGTGCTAAAATAGAAGGTGACGTCCTTCAACAGATGGCTTGTATACATGATACAATGACCCCCAGTTGTTATTGCTTTTTATATGCGGCGGTCGATCGTTGATGATAAGTAGTTTTAAAATTTCTACAAGAAAATACGCATTTTTCTCTCTTGAATAAATTCTTCTATAAATTAAGTAGAAATCAATGGTGCATGTACCTGGTCCATGCAATATGTCCAAGCTATAGTTAGCCATTTTTAAAAGAGTCAAACTTAGATTCACTTAATGTTCTTAGTCTGAGCCTGCCACTCTAGAAAACTGTGCTATAGTAAAGGGGTTCATTGGCATATAAGAAAAAAAAAGATCGATCTTTG